>SADC01000200.1:0-247913 GCA_004194705.1 Ditylenchus dipsaci
AACAGTCCTCCAAATTGCAATTGACCTGGATGTAGCAATCAGTGCCGGACTTGATGAACGCTGAGTGGAGTCATGCAATTTCTGATTCTTTATAGTAATATGTTAATATCAACGGGAATATCAAAAAGTGCGAGGTTTACCTTTAAGAATTTTTGTACAAGCTCGTTGATATGACTTATCTGCTTTCCTTCCCAGTCTACGAATAGGTAGTCCGCCGGATCGATTGGCCCATACGACTGCTGTCGTACTTGATATATAAGTTTATCACCATCTAAAATATTATTGTTCCACAGTGATCTACCTTTTCACTGATCACTATACCTTAGTAATTTTATCAAACGGAATAAACTGTTCAGCGGTTTCAGTATTCTTGACCTTGCCGTTGGATAGAACATGAATCCAACATTCCAGTGTTCATGGAAATCTGCGATTTTGAATTGACGATAAGTCAAGTGCATGCATGCACCACCACGATAACAGCTCATAAAGATCAAGCGAAGAATGGCATAACTATAATAACTTTGTTTCCATATAATTTATAAATAATTAATAGCAATTACTTGCGCAAAAATGGGAAAACAGTTTTGTTCTTTTGTTCTTCGTTTGTCATCTCTCAATTTGCTTCAGCCTTACTTCAGCCTTACTAAATAGCGACCTTCTCGAACCCATGTTTTTAGAAGATATCCGTACTAAATTTGTTTAAATCATTATAAAAGGTATACCATGTTCCATAGTTAACCCTCTGTACACTATGTAGGAATAAATAAGTTAAGAATAGTGCACAGAGTAATTCACAAAATAATGAGGCGTACCGGTAAGACGTGTACTGCATCAACATCACTTGTGTCAGCTGCATTGGAACTTTTAGATGTATTTGTGGACGATTCACTACACGATGAAAACATTATTTTGTCGGCCATCAGTTGCATCACAGCTTCTGTTTTAGCTACCTTGATTTGACGTTTTCCGACTCTTTAAATCTTTCTTGTATGATGCGGACAATCTGAACAACGAATTCTCAACAATGGTTTATTTCGACGCTTGGTTTCACGGAGAAGAGAAGCAAATCGAAATCGCCGATGAAGCAGTGGAAGAAGAGTCACTCAAAACTTATGCAAAGAGTCGCAAAACAAGATGTCCTACACCATCGCTCGCAAGCTGGAGATCGTTCACTATGCGAAGAAGATCACTCGATTTAATCAATCAACTCAAGTACAACGTCGGTCGGAACATGATTCGCAACTGGAAGGACAAAGAAGCTTAGCTCCGTCGAACAAAGTGAGTGCCCTTATTTGTTTGTATTTATAAGGCATGGCAAAGCTTGACCAAGGAGGCAATAACAAGTTTGTTGGTGTTATGAATTTTTTGATTATCTAATCTGTGATCTAAGTGAATGTTATATTTGTAATACAAAGTATGTCTTACAGGGATTACGAATGCTTAAGATGCACGGAGAATGACAAATCCACTGTTTCAAGCAGCACGGACCGGCTCCAGGCGGTCGAATTCTACTGAAGAAAGCACGAGAAGACGCCGGTGTTGAATCAATGCTCGTGGAAGAAGTCGACAAAGAAGAAGATTTACAGAACGGCTGTAAATGTGATATCTCGTTGGAATAAAATGCTATCTGATTCTGTCCGAATTTTTTATTGATTGTCTTGAATAAAGTGTTAAATGAAAAAAATTTGATTTTAAGGTGGCCTTTTTGAAGGGTCGAAAAGTTATAGACCAGTCTCTAATTATAAACCAGTCTCTAATTATAGACCACCCCGTGGGGGTTGAAAATTATATACCATGGTCTATAATTAGAGTGAATACGGTAGTGGTTTTAGAAGCAAATTGACTACGCTGAACATGAATTCGACGTGTAATCTAACAGTTTTGCACACAAATGACCGAAAACCTACCAAAAATAAAACATTCCCTTAGGGCAAATTGTCCTTTTAGGGCTGTTTGCCCTAAAAAGTCAATTTGCTGATAGGGCAATAACTTGCCCTTCAGTTCAAAAAAGGGCAAGTTTTTTTCCTTTTTAATTCACAAAAGGCAAAATTCTCATCCCTGATTCAATATTTGTAAAAATATTTGGATATTATTTCAAATACCCGCTTTTTGCTCTCTGTTCACCATTAATTTTAGCACCCCATAATTTTTTTATCAATACATTCTGACGTTGAGCACTGAAGAACTGACTCTTCAATGCACTCTGGTGTCAATTGTCTGTGTGGATGTCAAATTTTGAAATTCGGGCAACAAATTAGTGTCTTGAAAGTATTTGGCCTGGTCTGATGGACTTGGTTCCTTTGCCCTCCAGCTGGCCTTGGTTTTCTTCTTAACCATTTTTCTTCTCAACAAGTATGGCAACTGGCAGAAACAGACCTTGATAGTGAGTCTTTCCACGTTCATAGGATGGTTTTTTCTTTCCTCATCATCCTGGTCCTGCCGCTGGACGTTTCCATTGTAAAAAAAATTCAAAAATATTTCTAAGTTTTGCCAGCTACCGAAATATTTAGACTTTCTACAAAAAATGCCTGCTTGATGAGAGTATTCTGAACAATGTGACCATTTCCAATGCTGCTAATACTCAGAATATTTCTTTGGAGTGTGAGGTGAGATTTACATGAAAGAGTATGCGGTATTTTTTTTAACAGAAAACCATGATGCTTTATTTTTCAACACTCACAATTTTTAAGAGAATGAAATAAAACATGGTTTCACCTGTTCAAATTTGGACTGACTCAGCCAGTCTGAATCTTTCCTCTATTTCACCACCAATCCATTTTTATTTACAGGAGCCAAAAGGGCACGTACCGGATGATACTCTCTTGGGTTTGTGGAGATTAGTTTACTGGACATCCCAACTCTTGACTTGGTAAATTTACATTCAACTCTACAGTTTGCATTTTAAACTGGGGTAGCTCTCGGTCGGTTAACCAAAAATTCCTGTTTATTTATTAAACAATATATATCAAAAAGAAGCTGTATTTTCAGAAATTGTACTGCCTAGCGTCCACCGCTCCCCGTCCCCTAGTTAGGCCGAATTTTAATCGTCCCATGCTATTTAAAATTTTCCGGCTTAGTCCTCGTTGCGATTTTTCCTGTGCAGCAGCCATGTTCTATCGCGTCAAAGAAGGCGCTGGATCCGCCTGCGCTTGGTGGGCGGTTCTTTGGTCCAAATGGTTCATATCGGTTGACCCACCTAAAAAACCGAAAACACAAAAGCAACCCCGGCTTTTATAGAGATAAGGGGTTTTTTTGAGCCGACCGGTTTAAAAGAAACTGACTCAAATCCACCCTACAACTCAAAACCATCGATATTCAGGGTGGTTCTGCCAATTCTACAGAGCTATTCCAAAGCCGGAGAGTTCACCACACTAGGGCGTCTCAAGTCCGCCGTTTACAACAATTTAATTTATTACGGTACATACGGGTGCATCTTCTTCTTCCTGCTAGTCTATGCCATATCCAAAGGGGTGTCCCTCAACTTGTGAGTATTTTTACAATAATTGATGATTTTTATCCGATTCTTTGTTTGATTTACATTTTGTATTTATATTGCCTGTTTCAGTGACCATTTAAAAGTGCTTGTGATCTCAGCCTCAAATACTTGGGGACTCTTCCTCTTAGTTCTGTTACTTGGCTATGGCCTCATTGAAGTACCTCGCCAATTGTGGCAAATGGGTGACAGAGGTGGGGTTTTTTTCTCAATGTTTTTATAATTTTTCGTTTTTGGAGAATTTTCAAACATAAAGATAGTCTTCATGGTTCTAAACACACTGAGTGACTGATTTGAGCAAATTTTTTTAAATTACCCGTTGATAGAAACGTCAGCACACGGGGCGTCAAACACGTCGAAAGGCGAAATCGGCGTTTTTCCTGTCGAGACGAAAAATTCGAAAACGATTAACTTTTTGCTTTTTTCCCCATATTTCTCAACTTTGTATTCTTGCTTGCAAGTTGCAACCTATGTTTATGTGTGTCATACATAAGAAATTTTACATCACTGGATTGGCCACGAATCGCTCTATCGATTGAAAAAAACTTGGTTGCAGTTCAGAAACCCCCACGCAGAGTGCTCGGATGTAGGAGATACCCAAATTTCATGAGAAAGCCGTTTATTGTTTTTATTGTGAGAAAAAAATTTCGAACCTTAGTGGGGTATCATTGTTTTTTAGTCATTGGAGAGAAGGGAATAAAAGAGAGCCACTTTTATGGCAGAACGTTGAAAAAGTAAATGTTTGTATTCTTCGGCTGTCTTATCATGTTTTTCAACATGGACCAAGGCAAAAATAGACTCTATATGCATTTATGATCAAGAGTACTTCTCGGAATCATCTCTAAGGTAAGTGAGTGCTCGGTGTCGTTTCAAAAAAAAACAGCAGACAAATAGGATCACATTTAAAATGGTTAACTTACTTTTTGAAATACAGTCAAACCCAGGTTTAGTGCGACCCCTGGGGAACGGAAAAAAGTCGCACTAAATAGGGGTCGCACTAAATCGGGGTTGCACTTTCGAGACTTTCAAAGACTTTTGACCAAGTCCATCAACCTCAGAGTCGCACTAAATCGGGGTTCGCACTAAATCGAGGGCGCACTTAATCGAGGTTTGGCTGTACTCTGTAATCTTTTGAAAAACCCTTTTTTAAAGCGTGCGGCAAACTTGTGTGACTGGAAATTTCTTCATAGCATGGCGCAGTGGATAAGTGTTTGTGTATTCTACTTTAACAAGCCAAGGCCGGACTGTGAGGCCGGCTGCTTCTGACGCAGAATTTCATGGAGAATCCGATTCATTTTCTCGGAACAGGGTGGTCAAACACGCTATCTAAAAAACCTCAATTTATGGATACTTGCTCAACATTAAGACGGTCATAACTTGCACTTTTGTAGACACTATCTTTTGTTCTTTTGACTATTTTGAAGCTTATTTAAAAGTATTTCATATAAAATATTATCTTCGACACTCTTCACAATGCTGTTTTTACTTTTTGAAATACCCTGTAAATTTTGAGAAGATTACAAAAACCAAGGTGCAAACCGATTTGTCGGTCTAGTTAGCCTTAACGTATGCTGTCCTACCCAAGCACGCCTAAGTACAAACCCAAAAAACTACATTTGTGGCCAGAGCAAAAATTTGTCAGCGTGTTAAATATGGCCGGAGAATCTGATACCTTATTCCCTCTAGATATGCGGCACCCCCTGATTCCAAATTGTGTTCTTAGCATTGTGTTTTTGACTTTTATTTGTGCATAATGCCTTAGTAAGGCAGCACCCAAGTTGTAACCAACGAATTTCATGTTGATTTGGATATGTATTATTTAAAAATTGGTCAAAAATATAATGCCAAGAACACAATTTCGAAAATAAGAAATACGATGTTTGTAGGGATAATTTAGGGTATCGCCTGAGCAAAACTTATTTCGACATTGACAAACTTTCCATAGACAAAAATGACGCTGAAGAAACCATCCAAGAGGTTTACAGGTTTGGCTAAAATTTTATTTTAAATATAAATTGTGTGGAATTGTAGAGAAGCCAAAGAAGTCATGAATGTGCTCAAGGTATTAGCTTGATTCAGCGTATTTAAGCACTTTTACATGCTAATAACAACAATTTCAGGGCACTAGGGGAAATGCGCGTGAAAAGGCTCAGCAAATAATGTATAGTTTCGACCTTGTCGATTTGAAGTTTACTTTTGAATTTTAGGTCCAAATTTCCACATGATCTATCCCGACAGCTCAACTCATCCAGATCAGCACCCAATTTTGGCAATTCTTCCAATATAACTGATGCAGATGTGAGTATTCTATAATGGGTGTCCCAAACTCAATACGGAATTTTGTTTGACCATAAAACTTTGTATACCCACCTACAGTGAACCCCTCTATAGTGATACCTCACAGTTGATGGTTTTGGTTTTGCATACCTAAAACGGCTTAAACTATACCCCGCCATAGTGACCGACCCAGAGCCGGTCTTGATGGGTGTCTTTATAACTGTGGTTAACTGAATTTGCCAAAAGAATACAGAATACGGTCTGAGCATTTATTTGGGAGCGAAAATTTCTCGTGCCGCAAAAATTTGTGCCGAAGAGATAATTTTTGTTGTCGTAATAAGAATTTTTTGTCGTAAATTTTTTTTTGAATACTTTTTTCTAGCCTATTTTATTCTGGCTGTAGGTGAAAAGACCCGTCCAAATGTGTAAATATCCCGTCAAATTTTTAAAACTTCTTGTTCTTAATGTTTACTATCCTTTTTTATTTCTTTGCACCAGCATATAGTTCTGAATAAATTAATATTATTAATCATCCCATAAGAAAAAAGGCGCTTTCATATATTCCAATACGAAAAATCGTTTTGTTCATTATCGCTTCTTGAGCAGTTCGAAATACGCTTTTACAAGTCTGACCACAGGAAAAAGATAACTGCTTTTGTGAATCATGCACAGCAAGTATATGCCTTTATGAATCTCACCATCCCGTCTGTCTTTTTCTTTTACCATGAGAATTCGTTTAAATTTGCGGCAGAAAAAGTTTTTTTTGACCATTCATTTGGAGGAAAAAATTTTTTCGCAACTGATTCACGTGGGGGACCCAAAAATTAAAAAATAAATTCAAACAATGACTAAAACTTTTCAACATGTTTTCACCATATAATACGCCTCGAAATAAACTTATTGGTTTTTGACTAACTTTAGGGTGGGGGGGGGCTGATAAGGCATGTTTTTGTCCCGTTGACTATTTTTGGTCATTCTGACTCAGAATGTTTTAGTCAACGGGACAAAAACACGACTTTCTTCCCAAAAGTCATTCAAAAACGAATAAGTTTATTTGGAGGCGTATTATATTTTTCGATTTTTGAGAAAAGGTAACCAAAATCATGATCTTGCTGCCCCAAGGCTGATTTAAAGGACCATAGCCGTCGCCGACAACGAGAATTTCAAATGTTTGAATTCGCGCGGGACAGTTCTCTTTCGTCTTTCATTGTACTCTTTTGAGTCATTCGAAGCGAGTCAAAAGAGTATTGTCAGAGAACTGTCCCGCGCGAATTCAAACATTTGAAATCCTCGTTGTCGGCGACGGCTATGGTCCTTTAAGTTCTTTTCAATCTACAAGCAGGACCCGGGGGTGAACGGCCAGTTAACAATGCTTTTTTTTTAATTTTCGATAGTTTTTCTAAAAAAGCACCTTTTTAAAATTTGGTGGTTTTTAGTAACTACATTTTTCTCAATAATCTAAATCCCATGACAATATCTTAAAAGTATTTTTAGTTTCTGATATATGTGCAAAATTGGAATTCCATAATTCCAAATGACGAACATCCAAGTCTAGGTCATATCTTGGCAACTACCGTATTTCCTCTAATTTCCATTCACCCTCTAATTGCCGCCCCCCCCTAACTTCAAGTGGGCTGAAATTCGTGTTTTCATTTACTGTTTGAGTCGTGTAAAAAGTACCTGCGAGGGATTTCAAAAATCTAACAGGCACTTTTCACACAGCCTAAACAGTTGAAGAAAACAGGAGTTTCGGACAACTTGAAGCTTGAAAAAATTGCATGCTTCTAATTGCCGCCCTGGGGCTGCAATTAGAGTAACTATCTTTTTGAATGTTTTTATTGGATTCAGATTTCTGAGGAAATTTAAGCTACTAGACTCCCAGAAAAAAATTATGTAAAAAAGTACTTGCAGCTAAAAAAACATGAACATTACAAAAAGCTTTGCTTACTGGTTCCCCATTAAACTGTTGTGACCAGCCCCACTAATTGTTGAAAACAATCGTTGAAAATGAAGTCTAAATATAAGATGTTTTAGGCAAGTGTAATCAGCAACGAAGCATATTTGGTCAGTTTACATTTTACTTCAACAAAATATTAAAAACAATGCTTGACTATATTTCCAACAATCAGTAGTTAGATCCGTTGGCTTTACTTAAAATCTGTTGTATAACCTCAAAAATATCTGCAAATTTTTTGTTCCATCCCTCTTCAAGATTGTGTGTGGCTTGTTCATTGGTGATTTTGATCAGGTTAGGGTGGTCTTTCCAAATCAAGTTATATTTCTCATCTTTTTCTTGAGCTTCTTCAAAACTTTCTCGGCGATATGGGTTGTTCTGTATGCCTATGTAGTATTCTCTGGAAATAGTTTTGTAGTTGTTGTAATGTGTTGTTTGGGTTTAGGACATAACCGTCTCACCCACTGAATTTCCGGCAGCTTACAAGTCTAAGCGACATTTATTTGGTTGAAAGCTCTCTTGCGAAAATCTTATTTTCTCAATGTGCTCCTTTTACATTTTTTTTCGCCTATTTGGCGCAGGAAAATCAGATACACTTGACTTTCAATATAGTGACACCCCCATAATCTCACTTACACTTAGGCTACGAAACTTTTTTAATTTATTTTGATGTCCTTTGCCAGTTACTATAGTCCCAACAATTCAAAAATTTCCGATTTCACCAGTTGTTTCTAAAAATGACAATAGTGTTGCCCAAAAATCTGTGTCTCTCCATACAACGTCACCTTTTTTGGAAATGGGAGTAGTTATATCTCATCGGAAAAATGTTGACATTATCAGACACGATTGGTAAAATCAGAATCTTTGCTATTTTCAAGACTAGACCAACCAAAGATAACTGTAAAATACTTCAAAATGTGGGTTAAAAATGCCGGACTCTAAGGGAGTATGAGCTTGCGGGTGTGCCGTTATCGCACGAGTTAACTGTACGGGATGTCCCAAAATAACCTGCAATTTTTCAAAATTAACACTGTTTGTTTATAACTTTCGAATTTATATATATTTCTCAAATTATTCAGCAGTGTTCGATAGCTATTTTGCAAGCCGAGATGAAGAGCTACGCGCTAGTGCAAAAATATTTCGAAAATCATAACAAAAAACTCGAATAAATATGTCATGATTTGCTGTTCAAATTCAGACTTTTTGAAAATTTTGGTTTAGACAGTTACAGCCGTTGAAATTTTGCTTGTCGCATTTATTTATTGCTTTATTTCATCATGCCTCTCTTATTTTTAATTGAATTCGGTGTAACAAGGATGGACGGTTGCAGTCTTAGGTTATAAGGTCAGCTTCGAGGCAAGCATGCGCATATGGGAAGCAACCACTTAGTGGGTTAGCCCTGTGCAGCAAGCCGAGTTAATCTCATGCTACGAGAGCTAGACCTAAGACTACGGCAGAATGAGAGGACTCGGTACCGGCCTCACAACCGTTATTTCAACATCCTTTGTTACACCAAAAAATCTTTATTTCAGGCGGTGCGCGGGAGCCCTTGACAAATTTTTTTAAATTTTGCAGGTTTTTTTGGACCACCCTGTATTTTGTATTACTTCTATTTATTGCTCTCCCCAAGAACACAAATGATGCGTATTTGGAATTATGGCTAAGGAGTTTTTATCATTAGTAACTTTCGTTTTTCTGGTCGTCGTGTTGCTGATGCGCGCCTCTTTTCTAAATTTTTTATTCAATATTTATTTACCTAGGAGCTATTGCAATTTGAATGACATATTGGTATCTGGCCAGAATATCTTGTTCAGTGACCCCAACTTTTTCAAGTATTCGACACCATTGGTCTTCAGTTGCATAGGCTTTTGGGTCCATTGCACCTCGGTCACATATTATAATGGTGTTGCGCAACTCCTAAGCTACATTTTTATTAATAAAATAGAGACTTCAATAAATATAGCCACCCTCTGCAAAATTCACGAGGATGGCTATTAACTTGTGACGGCCTTTTCGCCGGTTTTTGACGTCTTGAAAAAATTCGACATTTTTTCTACCGAATTTTCTCTGAAACTCAAACACCCATGACTTCTAGAACATATATCTCGGCCTAGAACAAATATTTTACCTCGCTGTTTTTCCGCGTTTTCTAAGCTCCCACAAGCTCCGCCGGTTCTTCTGAAGTTTCGAAAAAATATAACGTTTTTCTACCGTCTTAGCTCCCACAAGATCCAACAACTCAACTTTTTTGGTTTTGACTGAACACCCGAAAATCTCAAAATCGAACTCAAGAGAGGTTATTTTGGTGCTAGAAGTGGCTTCTTAGATAAATTAGCTAATCGGTGCTAGTGTCATATACAATCCCTCAGTCGAGTTTCATAGCGCGCGCTAATATCGTGTATACTTTTATCGAAAGTCAGAAAACCTGCGCAAAAATTGTAGTGAGAAGTTTTAGTTAAATAGGTTAGAATTTTGACGAGCTGTTCCGCCTTCCCTGCATATTGTGCATACCTCATTCTCAGCTATGTGCTCGTAAACGTTCTCCAGCTGGATTATTGTCCTCAGAATGTCCTCCTGCCATTGCTCCACTTGCACCTCATTCATTGCTGCCCTTTTGACCCTGCCTTTGTATAGAAGGCTGGATGCTTCGCTCACTACGAATACCTATTTTTATTGCAAGATTTAGACTTTAATATTTTCTAAAAATATTTTACCCTCCATCTATCACTGAAATCAGCCAAGATTCGGTCAGCAATTAATCTTTGAGCAGTGCTTTTGCCTGGAAAATGGTTGAAATTTTGAAAAATATGTTTTATCCAAAAAAAATTAGTATTCATGTATTTCATTCCTAGTCGAACTAAGTTAACATTCCAAAAAATCTTAAGGCAGCAAAAAACTGCAAAAAAAACGCGAGAAAAAGAAAATATTTTGAATTTGGAAAACTATTAGTTACAGCCCAAGATTTTCCGCAGCTTCGTAGTCCAGATTACAAGATCGAAAATTCAATAAAAACATAAAAGGTAGCGGATTTTTGATTGTTTTTTAGCAAGACATAGTTTCGCCTGTTTTGCAAAATCACGCAAAATATTAATCTTTTTCGCAAAATGAACTTTTGAGCTTCGGTCTCAACCTAAAGAAGTTTTTTTGACCACTCACTTGAAAAAAATCACAACTTTTCCTTTATTGAAAAAATTCAGTTGGTCTCATTAAAGGACCAAGGTTTTTGCGCACAGCGATTGTCCCCGCCAATTCAATTTTTTTCCTAATCATTAAACCTTAACTTGGTTTCTAACACAACTATGCCTAAAATTAAATTCCAGGCCTTGTTTTGTTAGAAACGATATTGAACAATCCGTACAGAAGTTCAATGATTAGGAAAATTTTTTGAATTGGCGGGGACAACCGCTGCGCGCAAAAACCATGGTCTTTTAAGTAGCCAAGAGGTAGGGCTAAAAATGAGCCATTAATTAAAAAATTTGATGTTTCAAAATGGCGATAAAAATAATTAGACAGTTACTTTGAAATCTCACCCGGAGCTAGTCTGCGGTTTCAGGTCGCAGATCTGCTTGACTGCATAAATATTTTTTTAAACAATTTTCCATCTTCTAAAAAGTTCATTTTATAGCCATGTATCCAAGCTACAAAAGAACACCGACTGCAAAATTGTTTCAAATGAAAAGAAAAAGGCTATGGGCACTCTCGAGTAAAGAGACCAAAAATACGTTGATTTGGACCTTAGCTTTAAACGCGCATTCACAATGAGGAGGCTGTTTGCGGATGCTAAATCCGATTTGTCACATGGAAATGGCCATAATTTTTTTTATTGTTTCAAAAATCATTCTGTTATCGCCATCTTGTAGCTAAGATTCAGGGCTACAAGATGAGTTATCGATAAGTTAGATGTTGCTGAAAAAATTAAGTTAAAAAAGAAAGACCCCGCCTAAGTATCCGCACTCGAAATCGAGTTAGGATTCTTGGGCGGAGTCTTCAAATTTCATCTGAGTTTTTGAAGCTACATTTCCTCAGTCAATAGCTCATTTGATAGCCCTAAACCTCAACTATATGATGTGAGAAGCTGAAAAGCAACTGGAAATAAAAAACCACATCAACTGAATAATTTTGGGAAAACAGTAAAAAAAGGGAGGATTCTGTTTCGCGGATTCTTAGTGGGTAGTCTGTTTTAGCATCTGCAAAATTATTCAGTTAGCCCGGCTTTTTTAGTTTCCAGGTGCTTATGCAGCTTCTGACATCATGCAGTGGAGGTTTAGGGCTATCAAATGAGCTATTGACTGAGTTAATATTGCTTCAAAAAGTGAGATAAGATTTTAAGACTCCGCCAAGAATCCTAACTCGAATTCGCGTTCTTTTTTTTATCTTGACTGCTCATTTGGTAGCCCTGAATCATAGCTACAAGATGGCACGAACAATTTCTGACAATTAAAAAAAGTTTTGGCCATTTTTGAGTGTAAAGTCTGGTTTAGCGTCCGCAGCCACCTTCTCATTGTGAATTCAACTTTAGCGGAAAGAGCTGATTTACAATAAACACTATTGCAAAATTACCTGCACAGGGACCTCCAGTCAGCACTATTTTGCAATAAAATTTACCGAACTTATTTTTTTTCATCAGAAATTGGTTGAAGGAATTTAGAACTAGGAATTCGAGAGTATTAATGTCTATAGA
This sequence comes from Ditylenchus dipsaci, assembly GCA_004194705.1. Lineage (NCBI taxonomy): Eukaryota > Metazoa > Nematoda > Chromadorea > Rhabditida > Anguinidae > Ditylenchus > Ditylenchus dipsaci. The sequence goes on from SADC01000200.1 coordinate 12,406, forward strand.
AAATCGATCAAATATAAATAGATGAATAGAGAACACTGCAGAACTTGTTTTATTGTGTTGAACTATCCCTAAAATATGCGGAAATGCAAAAAAGACAGAGACATGGAAGAACCTTGTTCCTGTAGAATTATTGATAAAAATAAATTTTAAACAATTTACAGGGTGGTTTAAAAAAACGAGCAGACTTTTCAAAAGGATATTTTTTTCTTGCCTGCGTTTGGCTTTTTTCCCGGTCAATTAATATTATTTGACCGGACAAGAAATCGGCATTTAGCTAGAATACAAGCTTGCATAGAAAAAAGCCTATTCTACCCTAAAAACTAAACTAAAAATTCAAAAGTGGGCACATTCAAACAAAATCGGGCACTTTTAAACAAATACGGGTAGAAAAAGCCAAAAGCGGGCACTTCGAATATTCACTAATATAAACTCAAAAAGCGGGCAGAAAGAAGCTAAAAGCAGGCAGAAAAGGTCAAACGCGAACAAAAAAGTCTTGTCCTTTTTTTGAAATTTGCGTAGTTATTTCACTGCCCGAATTTTGCGAACACAACTAGAACTTAAGTAACGAAAAATGTCCAAAAAACACCCTAAAAATTTAGAATGAAATTTTTTTATTTTTCTTGAAGCGCCCTGTAAAAGTTGAAATTTACAGATGCCTTTGTCCAGTCTACAAAGGCGAATATATTTAAAGGAGTGTGGCTTAGTGTGAAATGATTGAGAGAAAATATTGATTGCACCTCATTCTTATCAGTTAAAAGCGTTATCTGTGTTTTTCATTTTTTCACAAAAATAATAGGTCTATTTTTGTAAATGCATAATAACAAAAAAATAGTTTTTGATCAAAAATTATAGCAAAAAAGTAAAGATTATAAATGGGTGCACAGACTTACTTGCGGGATGCATTCGAGCAAGACTCTTGTCTCAAGACTCATGATCAAATATTCATGCAACGGCTTTTTAGTCAATGCTTATGTTGAAAAATATGGTGAAAAAGCCCGAAATATAAGCTGGTGGCGTCAATTATTGCGAACCTTGATGTAAGAACATCCCCAAAAGTTCTTTCCCGGCTAGAGTTTTTCCTATACTTAAAAAAAAATTCAGTTCTGTTTGAATGATCTCATTCCAAATTTGAAAGTATTTCGATCTTACAAATTCTTTTTAAAACACTGAAAAATTTTATCTTCTGAAAAAAACAAAACCTCGATACAAGGTCACCTTATTTTAAAAAGGGTAATCCTATATCGCGGTTTTGCTTTTTTGAAAAATAAAATGTGAAGTTATTGAAAAATGATCGGCCAAATCGCAATACTTTCAAACTTGGGACAAGACTATCAAAAACAGAACTGGCAAAAACCTTCGAAAATAGAGGAAAAAAGTGTACGACCCTAGGCGGGAACGAACGTTTGTGGGTAAAGATTATAAATGGGTGCAATGAAGATTGATTTGGCAACCGGACATTTGTCACCTTTTGACATTTTTGTCGTGCGACAATTGTCACTATAGGGTAAAGTATCAGTTCGTGACCATATCGATTCGTGACCCCATTGACTCGTGACTTGTCTTGCAATAAGTGAATTCTTTGCTCCTGCTGCCCAACTCTTACTTCATTAAAAAAAATTTTTGCTCTCTCGTATTTCAGTTTTCGACTATACACAACTATTTTATTTAAGACTTACTGAAGACATCATTTCTCATCAAATATGAGTTAAGTTTATTCGATCTTTCAAATGTACAACTCACAAGGTTGACGTTTGTGGCTCACATCGCTGGACTCCTTGTCGATCCAAGTTCCTTTAGCTCCATCAACTTTCATGATTGGCAGTGGACGGTTAGCACATTCCAGCTTGTATTTCTTCCAGCCATCTCTAAGGGAACGACATCCAGTGCAAGCGTAGTAAATCAATTTAACTCCATCAGAGCGCGCTGGTTTCTTCCAAAGACCGACCAAGTGTAACATTTGCTATCCTTGTCTGAAGAGAATTCTGTGACAGCCAATTTTTTGTTCCCGATTCTCTTTGAAGAAGCAAAATTTATTGAAGACACCTGAAAAGAAGCATATAACAAAACATTGTTCACAATTTTGTAGATACAGACCTGAAGAAAGAGAGCGTAAAAAACTGTACGGAAGTAAAAAAAGGCAGACAACAAAAAACAAGCTTAAAAATGAAGAAGTTCAAGTCGAGAGTAAATAGTCAAAAACTGAAATACGAGACAGCAAAAGAAAATTTTAATGAAGTAAAAGTTGGACTAACGGCAGGAGCAAATAATTCACTTATTACAAGACAAGTCACGAGTCAATAGGGTCACGAATCAATATGGTCACGAACCGATAGTCACGAATCGATACGGTCACGAATCGATAGTCACGAATCAAAATGGTCACGAACTGATAGTCGTTCCACTATAGTGACAAATGTCGCGCGACATTTGTCACCCGACATTTGTCACTACAGTGACAAATGTCGCGCGACAAATATTTCAAATAGTGACAAATGTCCGGTTGCCATTGATTTACATTGCATTTTCGATAGGCAGTGTCAGGCTAGATTTTTGTACCGCAATGTATCAAACCTCAACTACACTATAATTTTACAAATTGCAACAATAAAAATTTTGAAAATTTCTTTTTTTTAGATTCGCCTGCACAAGCGAGTCATAGACGCTGTGCAAGACCATCACAGGTGTCAAGCTCAATGGAAAAGTCTAATTTGCAAAGCTCTGTATCTTGAAGATATTGAACTGGCTGAAGCTACTCGTCAACTACCACCTAAGTGGACGACTATTCACACTCTGGATTCTTCAGCAACATCCAAGCCTAAAAGTAGTGGATTTCTTGGTAGCAACTATCAATTGCCTCACTCCACTCGTTTTCTATGGCATGTTACTCTCAAGCGCCCACTATATTTGGTAAATTTTATATGCATTGAAAAAGTTAGTAATTAAATTGTTATTTTTACAGACTTTTGGAATAATTTGTGCTATGATGACAGGTAAATCTATTTTATTTGTCAGGTTCGATCCCGCCTAAGGTAAATTATTATTTTTATTAAAGTTTATGCTACACTCGATCTTTTTAAAAAAAATCGCAAAATTCATTCCAGCTTAGCGTCCGTCACTATTTATACCCCATTTTTGAAGACTTTTTACAAATTTACTCGGGTCAGTCCAGTCAGACAAAATCGTAATGTTTAAATTTTTTTACAAAGGCTGTAGTTGAAATCACCCGTCAAATATCCGATTAAAATTAGCACCCTCAAAGTATTTTGTACTTCAAGTGTTTGCTTATTTTTTTACGCAAAAAAGTTATTTCGCTAGTTATTTTATTTAAAAAAATTGCGAAAATAATGCTAGCAAGACAAAATACTTCGACGGGATAAAGACGAAATTTGACAGGAGATTCAGACCATTTTACGGAAAATTTGAATTCAATTAGATGGGGTAAAGGATTAATTTGAGATGGAGAAATCACTTTTAGCCTTTTTGTAAATAACCAAAAATTTCAACTGGAAAAAGCAAAAGCTCGATTTATACCTCTTCTATAGTTAAGGTCACGATCAAAATCGAGGTTTTTTGGCTACGTACAATAATAGGCCAATTTCGAGAAGAACCTTAAATCAAAAACAGGATGTCAATAATAGTCCAATTTTCCAATCTAGGTATGATAGTGTGGAGTGAATGCACGTTTTTTGTGGTTTATCCTCAACTTTCCTTAGCAGCTAGGATTTTACATAATGCTGCTCATGGCTACCACTACAAATACATACAGGTTTTTCTTACTCCTTTTCCACATCCATCTAAACTTTTGTTCTAATTTATAGATGTGTGCTATCTTAATCATTTTTTACCTGGGAGTTTGCGCCTATTACACCATCTTCCGACTACGAATTTACCGTTACTACCATTTGGATCCCCACCAACTAACAGATGAGAACAGTTTGATTTTTAGTGCAATGTGGGTTTTTTAGGTTTTGTATAATTTGGTGTAGTACTAGGTTAAAATTGGTGTACGATCCAGCTTCTTTAAGTACGATCTCGGCGATTGGGTATCTTACAGTTGGTTGCGCAAACATTCAGTCAGTTGAGATACCTACAGGTTGCTTTTTTTGGTCCTAATCTCCTACCCCTTTAGAGGATTTGAGGTTTTTGATCGGGGCACGACCCGGTAGCTGGTATATGATTCAGGTTGGTTGGGTAGCCTCCAGATGTGGGATCACCCGACATTATGTCATCAACCACAACCATTTTTTCAAACTCTACAATATTATCAATAATAGTCCAAAATGAAGATGGGTTCGAAATTGAGAGAATTAACTGTACAAAGTGTCCTAAGAATTCTGTAGACTTTCTTTTGCAGAAAAATTCGCAGCCTTTGTTTTGAACATCTATTTTCATATAATTTTTCGACTCAACTTGCAACAAGAGTTCATTGAGAAAATTTAAAAAAATACGAAAAAATTCTTTTTTTCTTGTCCCCTATGGTTTAGGACCTACCTATCCTTAGTAACTTCAAACCATACAGGTAAAACTAAACAAAATCGTAATTTTCATGTATTCGAGATTAAATAACGCATACGAAAAAAGTTATGGACAAAGGAAAGTTTCCAAAATTCTTGTAATATATTTGGTAAAATTTTACAAATTTTCAGGCTTCTTTGTCGCCTAACTGCACCGATGTGCTTGAATTTTTTGGCATGGTTCACCTCGACTCACATATCACTTCTGATGCCAAATTTGGAGTGGAGACACAGTTTACTAAGGTTTCTTGCTTATAATTATCCAGAATAAAGCCATTGTTGTAACATTTTAGTTGATGGGCCATCTGGACGTTATTCCACTATTGGCCAAAGGCATTAACATTTACCTACCCATACTTATTGTACTACTTTGTTTGGGTACTTGGTTCAGGTAAATCATTGATACTTTTTGGTTTTTGCGATTCACAGTGTTGGTCAAGACTAGGCACTCGATTACTCCACTCATTAGGCATTGACCAATTCCTGGATGAAGACGACATGACTGGAGAGATGGTCCAGGGCGGAAAGGCTTTGGTCACTCTCGGTAATTTTTTGATTCAGTAAAAAGGCAGAAAAGGGGAATCAATCCCTTCGCCAACTGAGGTCCAAAATTAGGAATATTCTTTAGTAAAAGCTACTTAATAAAAGAGAAGTTTATTTAGGTGAATTTATCGCCGATCGAATCGGCAATACTTTTTATTGGCTTTTAAGAAAGGTCCTAGTTCAGAAGGGCATCCGAATGGACCAATGACAGTTCGCGTAGACGTAAATTTACCGAAAGACTACAAACTCGAAGCGCTTAGGAGTGGATCCGCCATGTGGAGTTCTCTACCAAATTGGTGTTGAAATAAAAATGTGTTGAACACCATTGTGTCTTTCTTAGTCTTCAACTCGCCGTTGTGTTCATATTTTGACCTCCGATATTACGGTTATCACTCACTTGGCCAAAAATCCAATTGGAAGCACTTATTTTGGTGTCACATGTCTTATTGTATGTTCATGCACGTTGTAGTTCGTGAAAGATCTTCTTTTGCTTTAATCTTTTTCTTTAATTTTCTCTTGCATTTCTTTTATTACCGAGTGTATTTTGGAAAATACACAAAAAAAATAGGAGACGGGCAACTTTTTTAGCTCTTGCGTTTATAATTGTTATAACATCTAGACCGCAACTTCAACATTCTCAAGGGGAGGGGGTAATTTGCCTCATTTTTTTCAGTCACGGGGGGTTAACGTATTTGTTAGGGGGAGGCAATTTTTTTTCGCCCCAATTGGAGCGGTCATATGGCTAACTACGAAATACCAAGTTTGGTCTGCGGCAGTTCCGAAGAGGGAGATAATTACCACTTTTAATGGAAGGGCGAAAATTAAACGCCGGAATATCGCGCTCCAAATTTTTTCTTTCAGTCAAAGAGGCAAAATATCATATCTTTTATATCTTTTTCATATCTTTTTCAAAGTGATAAAATTGTTAGATAGCCCTGCCGTTCTGGTGTCTAAGGAAATATTGTTTGTAGACAATATCTACAAATATAAAACAGATCTGAAAAAGTAATTATTTCCTGATTTGTTTCATACTTTCAGTTTTTTGTGCCCCATTTCGAAAACATGTTGTAACAAATAATACTTCCTTATAAACTAGAAGGGCAGGGCTATCTAACAATGTTATTACTCCGAAGAAAAAATATTTAAATTTTGCCTCTTTGACTAAGAGAAAAAATTTGGCGCGCAATTTTACTAAAATAAAAAATTCGACCTTTGAATCGATAGTTAAAGGACCATCGCCCTTAACGACAATGGCAATTTAGAGTTTTTGAATTAAGGTTCTACTGGAGAATCCGTTTCCATTTTTTGCCTTGGGTCCCTGTTGATTTTTCAACAAATATGCCTTGGTACCCTTTGTTGTTTTAAGAGTGATCATGGTGAAGGTGATATAACTATAATAAACAGGGGAGACCAAGGCATATTTCGCAAAAAAGCAACAGGGGGACCAAGGCGAAAAAATGGAAACGGATTCTCCGGTAGAACCCAATGGCAATTTAGAGTTTTTGAATTGGCGGGGCCGAAAATGCGGAAAATGTTTTTGTGAATTATTTTTTTATTCGCATCTAAAAATTAAATTTCACGTACTGGGTGAGGCGAATCAACAGTCACATATAATAAGTTATAGCTCAATGTGAGTCGGCTAAGTCGTCCGATCTGCATTGTCAACCAACGCTGGCTGGACTAGTAGATGTTTCTTAATTTTGAACAAATTTTAATCGCAAACAAGAAATAATTCGAAATAAATTTTCGCAATAAAAGAGCTGTCCCCCGCGAATCCAAAAACTCGAAATTGCCATTGTCATCAACGGCGATGGTCCTTTAACCATTCTCCTGAGACTCACAATTAATAATTATCTTAGTAACTTCAGAACGCAACCGAATTAACCGAGAGCGGGGCAGAGAAGAAAGGAACAGGGCATGGACCAATAATAAATCTTCAACAACCAACAAAGGTATTCTGCATTGCAAAAAAGTATTTCCACCAATATCTTTGTTGTGTATTTCAGACAGTTATGAAGGCAAGTCAGCCAATACTCGCCTAGCCATGGAATATAGTGACAGAGAGCCGATATTGGAGCACCAAGAAAACAATGGACTCATTGAGGAATTCGAGGCCAACAACATCAGTTTGGAGGCTGCTGAGAACGAGAGCTTCTTATTTTCCAACACTTCTTCGGAAACAAGGGTGGTGTACCTTCTCAAGCTGACTTGGAGTTTGGAACAGCTTTTGGCACATCTCTAGCGTCCAGTGGAGCAGGAGGAGGGATGAGTGCAAAGACAGACTTTGTCCAGACCCTTCTTCTATATTTGATGATCTCTAGTCAGACATTGAAAAACAATTATTAACCCTAGGACGACCACGTTGACCACAAAGTTGACCACCTGGTCATGTCATATTTGCAAAACTTGGTTTTTCGTTTATAATACACATTTAGAAAAAGGGTATAAGAATCTAGGAAGGTATCAATCTCAGCTATAAAATGAGATATCTTACTGGCTGAGAGGTTTACGACCCGGCTGAAATATAACTTCGCTTACAGTGACACAGGCTGCTGACCACGTTGACCACATTGTGGTCATTATGTATGAATATAATTTGAAATAATGGTGGGTTGCAAACTCAATGAGTCTAATTATTCTTTCATTATTGGTTTTTTAGATGGGTTACAATAATCGTATGATATGACTTTTGTGAAACCCATATAAAAATAGTATTACCAAAAATAACAAAATTCTGCTCGGCTTGTAATCATTTTTGAAATCATATTTGAAAATAGAATTTTCTGATAATGACCACAAAGTGGTCATCGTGGTCAGTGGCGACCATTTTAACGTGGTCGTCCTAGGGTTAAGGGAAAACAGTCAAATGACAGTATTTATGACAGATTTGAAATTTTATGTATATTTGGTATGCCAGGACTTCTTACATTAATTTCTGAGAATATTGCATTTTCACTACTCTACTTTTGGACAAATAACGAAATTAACTTTTCTATGTAATTAGTATAGGACCTATTCAGAAAGCTACCGTATTTTCTCTAACAGAAGCCCCGTCTCTAATAGAAGCCCCACAACTTTAAGGGTCTGTATCTTAGAGCACAGTCAATATTTCGCAAAGCTGTTGATTGCATTTTCTTAACTCCCACGAGCTCCACTGATTCCGCTTTTCGGATTTTGGATGATCACCCGAAAATCTCAAGATCGACCTAAAATTTCCTGATTTCTGGGTGATCGAAAAATAGAAGCCCCAGGGCTTCTATTAGAGAAGATACGGTAATTTCAGACTTCTCATCTGTACTTTATTTAAAGGGGCATGTCCACGCTAATAAGAAGTGGTGCCTGGGAATTCAAACTTTTTCCTAATCATTGAACTTCTGTACGGATTTTTCAACTTAGTTTCTAACAAAACAAGGCTTAGAATTTAATTTTAGGTATAGTTTTGTTAGAAACCAAGTTGAAATATCCGTACACAAGTTCAATAATTAGGAGAATTTTTGAATTCTCGGACACCATCTCTTATTAGCGTGGGCATGCTCCTTTAAGGCACGTTCACAATGAGTGTCTACCTGAATGTGACTTTTGCGCATTTTGTAAATTTTTGTAAAGCGTGTTTATACGACTCCTTAGCTAGGTGTTTTTTAAGGTGGAGTTTCACCTTATATTTAGTGTAATTTTTTCGAAAATTATTTTTTATCAGGGTGTTTGACCGATCAATTGATAGAGAAATAACTCAGCTACAAAACGATGTAAGAACATCTGAGGTATGAAAACGAAATCGTTTGAGTACATTAATGGTTCGGGTAGATCATCCCCCCTACCTGTTAACTTACATATTCTAGCTCGCCCACCCTTGCCTATCCTCGCCAAGGGTAACAATCACCTATGGACGCCTCCCTCGTGCTTGGTTCAGTTACATTAATTGTACGAATAGATCAATGTTGCAGGTACTATTGCTGTGGTTCGGGAAGATCGGTGGTTCGGGTACTATCCCTGCGGTTCGGGAACACTCTTTATTCGGAGGGCAACAAAAACTATTTCTGAGACTCAATTCTTTTATACGTTTTTATGCTAAAAAATAAAGCCCAAATGTTGTTCTTGAGTGTTCTGGTGAAACATCTAACAAAAGTTTGCAAAAAATTTCGAAAAAATTTGGTTTTAACACGGAAATCTACCCGAAAAACCATTATTGGCTGAAATCTACCGTGGCCGATTTTGAGGGCACCAAGAAGAAGCACGTAGAAACACCCTTTATTTTACGTATTTATGCTTCAAAGATAGCTAAGATGTTGACCTTGATATATGGGCAAAAAGGGCGAAAAATTAGGCCTGAACAGAAAAATCCACCGAAAATCCAGGCTAAAATTCACCATCTCCAATTTGGAAGTTAAGAAAAAAAAATTTGTGAAGCAAGTTTAATTATACGTTCTTGTGCTTAAAAAAGCTGAGATGTCGTACTTAATGGTTCTGGAAAGATATCTGATATATATTTGCGAAAATTGGCAGAAAATTGAGTATGAACAAAAAAATCCTCCAGAATCCGGTAAAAAATTAACCATCTCCAATTTGGAGGGCAGGAAAAAAAATTTTTGAAGCAAGTTTAATTATACGTATATGTGCTTTAATGAAATATGTGCTTCAATGCTAAGATGTCGTATTTTAGGGTTTCAAAAAGATAGCTGACATAAGTTTGCAAAAATGTTCAGAAAATTGGCTGTGAACCTGAATATCCACACTCAATACAGGCTAAAGTTTACCATCTAAAATTTGGAGGGCAATAAAAAGTTTTTGTAGAAGCAACTTTTATTATACGTGTTCGTTTTTTGAAAGAAAGCTAAGATATTGAACTTAAGGGTCCCGTAAAGATTTCTGACAAAGATTTGCAAATAGGACTGCAAATCGGGTAGTAAAAAAATAACTTCAGAAAAAGTATGACGGATTTGCCTGATCCAAATACTATATAGAGATACTGCTTGACTGTCATTGAATGCCCTAATTTTGAGATTTAATGCAAATTACAGCCCTGTGCATGATGGCCTGGAATTAACATCGTTGAATTTTTCTCGGATTTCAGTCCTAACTAAATATTACCCTTGTCGCTGTATGACACCTCAAATGAAAGCCTAGAATCTTGGCTAGAAATTTGAATGTTTAGAAAGTGTGACTTGTAGAAAAAAGTCAGAAAAACTTTAATCAAACCAGTCAAAGAAAAACCCCAGAAATAATCGACTCTTGTAAATAAAGTCTCGAACCTGTGACCTAGACAATAAAGTTCGCCCTTCATTTAAAAATCACTGGAACTATAAAATGCGAACGGAATTGTAAATATTAGTGAAAAAAGCACCTTCTTCTTGAAAAAGACCAACAGAGAAAAGATTTCGGCCATCGACGGCTTGCGACGATTCGAATTGAGACAATTCAAATTGAGACAATTTGAATTGCGACAAATTTAAATTGAGACAGAACCTAATCGAGGCCTGAGTTTTAAGTGGCACCGGTGCCGAAAGTTTTTCGGTCGGTGCCGTGAGTTGGTGCCGGTGCCGAAATTTTCGGGAGTCGGTGTTGTGAGCTAATGCCGGTGCCAGTTTTTTCGAGGTCGGTGCCGTAAATCGGTGCCGATGCCAAAATTCTGAAAAAGGGAAATTACATCGGTGTGGCACCGGCACCAGGCAGTTCACGGCATCGCACCGGTGCCATGAGCCGGTACCGGTGCTGAAAATTTGGGAGAAAATATGGTAGTGTCCACGCGATACGGAAAAACCCTACATACTATTCGATAGAGAATCGAAAATGCTTATCTGACATAAAGATCGTTTTCTGCGTCAATGTGGATTTTAGGGGTGAAAAACGCGTTTAATACTTTAGCAAAATTGTTCAGCATATATACCGTATTTCCTGTAATAAGGCGGCATGCCGCCTTATTTTCAAACCTTCGAAAATCCAAAAAATTTGAATTCAATCTCGAGATTTTTGGGTGCTCAACCAAAATCTAAAAATTGGCACCGGTAGAACTCGTGGGAGTTAAGAAAACGCAATAAACAGATAAGCAAAATATTTACTCTGCTCCGAGATATAGATCCTCGAAGTTGGGGGTGCCGGCTTATTACAGGAAATACGGTATCTGATAATACCCCTGATGAATGTGTGCTTCGGTAGTCTAGTGGACAGACCCCAAGTGCACTTCCCCTTGCAAAGAGTATTTTTCTCGAAGCAAACTTTATTCATCTAAGCCTTAGGCCTAAACCTAAGTTAGTGCGCTACACATTGCGAAAAAAAAACTTAAAAAAAAATCAAGGGAGCCCAAAATAGGACGCTTAGAGAAAAATACTCTTTTGAGGGGGGGGGGTGCTCTGGGCTTTTACGGCCTCTAACCACTAAACTACCGAAGCGCACAACCCTTAAAGGTATTATCAGATATATATTATAACAACAATTATACTGAACTTTCAAACGCATTTTTCTTACCCAAAATTGACATTGACGGAGAAAAGGATCTTTATGTCAAATAAACATTTTCTTTTCTCTGAATGGTATATAGGGTTTTTCCATTTCGCATGGACACTACCATATGTTCCCTTGTAAGATTACAACACTTATTGAGACAAAATCAGGTTGATACAAAATCAGATTGAGACAAAACTTCTCTGTTCGAATTTCGAATTACCTTTATAAATTATCCACGGCCCCTCAAAAACTGCATTCTAGTGCATTAGCGAAATTTGGCGCCAAATCAAAAATTTTGAAAAACCGCTGTTTTTTAGTTTATTTTATCCAGCACTTCTGGTTTTACTTTTTTCGCTGTACCTCATGTAAGTTTATTGTCAAAAAACTCACCACATTCAGCGCTTTCGAACAAGCCATCACTTGCCCATAAAACATGCAAAATTTCGAAGCTATAATTGATTTCTGTGAAAATTTCAAAGAAATTTTTTTCATCTAGTTGACTCGATTGAGATTCTAGCACTATTTTATGTCGAGTTTTCCTGAAACGCAACTGGAGGCTCGATAGAGGAGTAAATTTGCTGCATTTTGGTACCAAAGACGTATACAAAAAATGCAAATTTTAGGTGTTTTATGCAAAAGTTAAATGGAAAACGCGAAAACCCCTATTTTTACTCGGAAAAATGCCAGTTGTTTCACTCTTTTGGTCTGAGATTTCTGAAAAATGGCCTTTAAGGATTTTTATAGTTTGTCGTGGGACTTTATTTGTTGCGCTATCTTTTAATGCATGAAGCGCTAGAAAAAATGCGAATTTTTGAGTTTTTTATGCGAGACAAAGATTTATGTTTCAGGTCTAGCAATGGTCAATACCCGAAAAATGCAAAAAGATGCTGAAGAGCAGCCGATATTCGGGAAATTTCAAGCTCTGGCATGCAAGCGATGGTCTAAAAAGTCAAACATGAAGCAAATTGAAGTACAGAAGAGAAAAGCAGCAAGTGCAAAAGCAAGAGAAGTGTGGGAACTTCGTCATCGTAAGCTGTTTCATATGGCTGTACCTGATATTTTGAAAGAGCTTTCGTTTTAGTGAAGCAAGCTGATAAGCAACAGCTGGAGGCTAAATTAAGAGAAGAACTTTCAGCCAAGAGGCGGAATGCAGTCGCAGTAAGATGGAACAGGTTAAGATCCAGAAAAGAAGAAAGCAGCCGATATTCGGGTAGTCTCATTTACTGATCAATTAAGGCTGATTTTATTTCTACCGAAGAGAAGGAACAGCAGTTTACCCTCTCAGTTTAGATGCATCGAAGAAGACCGTGACTGGCTCAGCATTTACCACGAAATGCCCTACTTCAATCCTACGAATGCTAGTCCTTGGCTGCTGAGACTTGAGTTGGATCGCAAGCGAATGACGGACAAGAAGTTGAGCATGCATTTGGCTCTGCTGTGTGATGTGATGACTACGAAAGGTAAATTTTTGTTAGATTGTGTGTATCTTTGTAATAATCCACTTCCTTTATCTAGGAGATTTGATGACAATCACTCGACAAGGGATCAACAGGCAAGAAGTAGGCGCTTGGTCAATTAACTAAAGTCGGAACCGACTGCTTAGATCTGGTGGGTATTTTTGCAAGTGTAGTGTAGTAGCTTAATCTCTTTCTCAGGTTAACGATCTGTTCGACCGCTTGCTGGATGAATCCGCCCACCTGGTCAAGTATGGCGAGACTCGTACGCTTTCTTCTCGCGAAATCCAGACCTCCGTTCATCTCGTCATGCCTGGAGAGCTGGCCAAGCACGCTATCCTGGATGGAACCAAAACTATGTCCAAGTATAGTGATTCGTTAACTTGAGCCGGAAATTGCTGACCAGCCATCGTCTCCTATTAAAATCGTCCGTTACCGTCTTATGTTGTTCCCACATTTGTTTTTTTCTGACATAAAAATCTCTGCTTGAACTTTCTTTTTCGAATAGAGCGGTGTTGATATAGGGTGTGTGATGAATTGGCTTAAAAAATTTGGTCTATTTGAGTTTTAGATTCGTATTAACGATTTGAGAATAAAGTCTTCTGATTGTTTAATTATGTGGTGCCAGCGCTGTACGTTACACAATTTCCCAATTGTGTGGGTCTGCAGGCTCACACGAAAAACTATAATTTGTGGAATCGGTGTATGATGCTGAAGTAAAATGTTTTGATGTGAATTTGTTATTGGCTTGAATTGGTGATAAATTTTTGCTTTTGTTTTGAAGTCTCGCTTTTTTGATATTTTTTGCACTTTAGTTATTTTATAGCGAAATTTGACGCTTTACCATCTTCGTGTATGGTGTGTTATGTGTCATAGAAGGTTGAAATGGTGTAATTATGTTTCGAAAAATTCATATTTTGCTAAAAAAAATTACACGGCAAAAGCAAAAAAAAGAAAGAAACCAATAAATTTTGAAAAAGACTTTCAAAAATCTTGGCGTTTTGTTTATTTTAAATGCACTAGAACGCAGTTTTTGAGGGGCCGTGTATCGTATCAATTTGAATTGTCTCAGTTTGAATTGTCGCAAGCTGTCGCTGGCCGAGATTTCAAAGCATCACTGATAGGGGCGTAATCGTTTTGCCAATGAAACTTTTGCCAATGAGATCTTTTTGCCAATGAGATCACTTCGCCAACGGTGTGTTTTCCCTAATAGCTTCTTTTCTCAACTATTGTTATTTCTTTGTCAAGCAAATTACCACTCATTCTGTAGCTCCACTTAACGTGGTGCGCAGAACAGATAAATTTATTTGAACCTATAAATTTATCTATCAAATAAAATTCAAATTATTTTTATCTGCCGGATAAAATTTTATCGGTCAGATAAATTTTATCTGTCAGATAAAATTCGATTTTTGAATAAAAATCAATATAAAATTAAGAAACGGGTTCCACACTTGCACAACTAAAGAATTTTTAAGAAGAATAGTGATTAAAATAGTTGATGGGTTTCAAAATTTTTCAGCTAGGATTTTTGTCGGAACCCATCAAATTTTTTAGCCATCATTATTCTTGATAATTTCTATAGATTTGCAAGTGTGAAATCCATTTTTTGATTGATTTTTATTTGAAACTCGAATTTCATCTGACCGATCAAACGTTATCTGTCAGATAAAATTTTATCTGGCAGATAAAAATAATTTGAATTTTATCTGTACGATAAATTTATCAGTTCAGATAAATTTATCTGTTCTGCGCACCACGCTACTTAATGAGTGATAATTGGCCTGACAAAGAAATAACAATACTTGAGAAAAGAAGCTATTAGGGAAAACATACCGTTGGCGAAGTGATCTCATTGGCAAAAAGATCTCATTGACAAAAGTTTCATTGGCAGAGCGAATACGCCCCCACTGATAATCCATTCACCGTATTTCTTCTAATTGACGCCTCCTCTAATAAGCGCTCCTTGTCTTTGAACTATGTATCTCGGAGTAGAATTTTTTTTCAAACATGTTTTTTTTGTGTTTTCTTAGTTCCCGCAACTGACTCCACTTATTACATGTTTTGGATTTCTGATGTTCATCTAAAAATGACTCTAATACACTCCCCCTCTGGAGATCGATCGAAAAATAAGCGTTCCGGGGCTGCAATTAGAGGAAATATGGTATTTGCACAGATTTTTCAGCTAAAATTTTGGCATATAGACTGAGCATATAGGCATATTTGGGCATAGTTTCCCAAATATTTTAGAGCTGGAATATTTTGGGATGAGAAGATTGGGCCATTTTGAACTGGACCAATTCAAACTAGGCCATTTCAAATTGGGCCACGATTTTGAGTGAAATATCTGAAAAAAAATTGTCGACAAGTTGGCCCAGTTTGAATTGTCCCAATTTGAATTTGGCCCAATTGGAAGTGGTGCATCCAAAAAAATAAAATCACCGTGGCTCTATTAGAAAAAATACGGTAATGTATATTTTTTCATAATCCGATAATAAAGTACCGCGTTTTCTAAATAGTTTTAAAGCAAGAAAGTTAGTGCTGTTCATAACTAGTTAAGAAGATATGATGGTCCTTCATGTATCGTTCACGACATTTCTAGTCTTGCTTGATGTGCAATTGTTGCCATATTTTTGTCCGTCTTAGCGTTATTTATTCGATATTTGTCTGTAAATCTAGCGAGCCTCCAGTTAATTTAATAAAATCATTGGTTGACCTATTAGAGTTGAAACATGATTTATTGCATTGCTACTCATTATCTTTAACTATTTTGTTTTAAAATTAAGTAAGCACTCCTTGTAAAAGCTTTTGTTTTCAGTGTGAATATATCAAAAATGCTTGGCACATTGGCTTTCTATCCATCGCTGGCCTACAATTTGCTCAGAAACTATATACAGCCGGCGACTTGGACGTGGTATACGCGAATCGACGACAATCTCATTCTGGGGGCTATGCCGTTCAAGTCGATGCTCGAAGAACTCAAAGTAGCTTTTTATTTCCTTGTTCCTATTAAAGCCTTCGAATTCAGATGGAAAACGTCGGAGGAGTAGTCTGTTGCACGGAAGAGTTCGAGATCAAAGCGGGTTATAATGTATGTCATTCAGCATATTACATTCATTATTATTGCTGAAGCTTTAGGCAATGCAACCAGCAGATTGGGCCAAGAATAACATCAAGTTCCATGTGAGGGTTTTTGTTTCAACTTGGTTAGCCATAACTGCGAGCTTTCTTCCAGCATATTCCAATGCAAGACTTCACTGGATCCGCCTCGCGTCCCGATATTCACAAAGCCGTGGAATTTATGAATGGTGTGGCTGCTGAAGGAAAAACTTGCTACGTCCACTGCAAAGCCGGTCGAACGAGAAGTGCTACTGTTGCCGCTTGCTATCTCATGTATGTGTTTCAGCTTATTTCTAGCGAGATAGCTTTGATGTGAAAAGTGTTGAGAGTAAGGCCACCGATGGGTACTGTATGATATTGTTTTCTGAACACACCAGAAATTGAAAATTTCGTTTTATGCACATCGAAATCTGAAGATGTATTTCTGTGGGCATTATGAAAGTTATAAAATCACAATAAGCTTCGATTAAAAAAACGTTTTATTCGAATGGTCCACTACAATCAATATTCTAAAACAGCCTTTTCTCAAATAACAGTTACACAACAGATGGTTGGAATAAATAATGGCTGGTCATCGGATTAGAACATTCACGGTATAGGTAATCTATACGCTTTTATTTTATCCCTTATAAGGTCTCGAAATTTTGGTTAAGCCACCACCTTCCTAACTGTCAAAGCTTAGATCCTAAATCGCAAATTACAGGGTGGGCCAATTTTTTTGGAACACTTTAAACGATCATAACTTTTTTATGATGGAATTTCGAAATTCTGCAAACGCCATTCGACTCAGAATCAAAAAACAATTTTTTGGTGCATGGAGCTCGAAAAAAATTTTTGGTCAAAATTTTCGAATTTGCCTTGGTCCTCCCTGTGTTTTAAAAACGTCGATTTTTGGCCACTGCTTGTTGTTGTTGTTGTGCAAAAAATCGACGTTTTTAGAACACAGGGGGACCAAGGCAGATTGGAACATTTTGACCAAAAATTTTTTTTCGAGCTCCATGCACCAAAAAAAATTGTTTTTTGATTCTGAGTCATATCTTCTGAGTCAAGTATATTTGGAATTTCAGGCACAAACACGACTACATGCAGAATGTGGCTGTGCATGCTCTTGAGATGAAACGCCCGCAGGTATGATTCCTTGTGTCTACGTCATCCTTTAAAACCACGAGTTATGTAGGTTCTGTTCCGAGATGCTCATTGGCGCACTGTGAATGAATATCGTAGATATCTGGACTCGTTGAAGAATCAGCATAATGGCTTGTCATCGCCAACAGCAGACTCCACTTGACCTATTCGACTATGAAAGCTTCTCTCTGTTCTCTATAAATTATCGATTATCCTGTGCTGAATGTGTGTATGATTCAATAAAAGTGCTTTTCTGAATTCTTGGACTAATTATTATTGTTTGTAAATAGCCATGTCTTGTTCTTTTTGATAATTTTTTAGTGGCTGATTTTTGGAGGTCGTGTGAAATGTTCAGAAATAAAAAATTTCGATTTGAATTTAATTAAGTAAAGGCATAGCTGACAGGCCTGTTTCGATTAACGTGCCTCTTTTTAACACAATTTCACTTTGCACATCTTTTTTTGCTTTGGTACGGTGAATACTCACTAATTTGTGCAACCATTTACGATTAGGAAAATTTGAGCCGACCTCAGAGCGTTGGATTTGCAGAAACTTTGAAATCTCAAAGCAAAAAATTGATTTGTTTTAACCTTAGGGTTGTCCAAATTGTTTTAGTTAAGGTGCCAGAGTTAGTTGGTACTTAATTTAATAGCATATGCTTATGCGGAGATCTTCTCCAGAGTGTCGGATTACAAAGTCGTGGTCAGATAAACGAGTATTAACTGTACCCAAATTGATAGTTTAGTGTGTGCTTTTGGTGTTTTCAGTAGAGTTCTAAGTGATGCGGTTTGTAAATCTATCAATATCGTGAGATGGTTTCAACAACCTTCAAGTACCACATGTGAAATGTGTTTGTGATTTGTCGAAGCTCCTAAATCCTCAATTGCGATGAGGAGAATGAAAGAGGTAAATTTCAAGTTTTAAATTCTTTTTGTCGTAACATTTCTTCTTTGTTTTTTGGGTGGTTTAAGTCTTTGATTTTCGGTCAGTCTCCAAGATGTCTCACTATATTTTTGGGTGCAGGATCAAAATACCCAAAGACAAAATACCCAATTACAAAATACCGAAGGACAAAATACCAAATACCTAAAATACCCGAGAGTGGTCTTTTAGTGGACTTTTGACGTCCTATTAATATGATAATAGCAGATGGTGCATATTATGATAATATATATGATAATAGCGTTTAGTGAACATTATCTGCACAATATGTATATTGGTATTTTGACCATTGGGTATTTTGTACTTTGGGTATTTTGTCCTTGGGTATTTTGTCTTTGGGTATTTTGACCCTACACCATATAACACGCCTCAAAAAGAACTTTTTTTTTTTTCTGACTTTGGGGGTAAAACGGTGTTTTTTTCCCGCCCAAAAAATGGGACAGAAAATGACTCACTTTGAGTGGGTGGTCATCCTGACTCAGTTTTTGCCCCGATTTTTCTAGTCATTTTGGGTCAAAAACTGTCGATTTCGAGATTTTCGGATATTTTGCCCGTCATTTTGGGTCAAAAACTGTCGATTTTCGGGATTTTCGGTCATGGACAAAAACACCGTTTTACCCCCAAAGTCAGAAAAAAAAAAGTTCTTTTTGAGGCGTGTTATATTGTGCTTGCATCAATTTTTGTGCTTGCATCAATATGCATTTCTTCATATTTATTCACACGTGTGTGGGGAGAAGAAGCTGAAGACTTGCTTCGCAAATTTATTCAGTTTTTTTGTACTTGTCATTTGATTTTTGGTATAATATGTTAATCGACTATTTTTTGTCCATCCGTCCACATAAATAGGTTAATTTTAGGGTTATTGTTTTTTTTGAATTTTTTGTCTAGTTTGAAAAAATTTTGGAACTAAATTTTTTTGTATATTTAATTTTCTGGTTCTGTAATATATTTTTTATAAATTAGCCCAACTAAATTTTTTGCACACCGGAGTCAATTGATTGGAAGGGCCCAATTTCTCGTGATAAACATCATTAGGTGTTTTGGTCGCTGGAGCGGGAATGTTTAAGCTCCGGCGCTCCGCCAGCATCAGGTTTTGCGCCAGCGCCAAGTTAAGGCCGGCGCTATATTTGCTATATTTCCAACACATACAGTGTGCCCACTTTTGTGCCACTGTGTCAAACTGTGACATTTGGATGCTTTTTGAGTCATTTAAGAGAAAGAATCGTAAAAATCAGCTAAAAACCACCGTCTTTAAAATAATGGCCAGCGCCTTATAAGCGCCGGCAAAGTTTTAGGCTTAGGAAAATGCGAAAATTTAAGCGCTGGCGCTTAGCCAGCCCTCCGCCGGGTAGCCGACGCTTGAACAATCCTGCCCTGGGGCTGGACAGAAAGATACTCTATACGCATTTTATGACCAAGAGTACTTCTCGGAATCATGTCTAAGGTAAGTGAGTGCGCGCATCTCTAACTCTCAAGCCCTCTGCGACCCGAAGGGGGGGGGGCAAGGGGCTTGAGAGTTTGTTATGGGACTTAAGAGAGACCGAAGAACTCTCCAGCTGGGAGCTTGAGAGTTAGATATGCGCGCACTTACTTACCTTAGATATGATTCCGAGCAAGACTCTTGATGAAAAATGCATACGGAAGCTATTTTGCCACGGCCCATGTTGAAAAACATGGTGAAGCTGCCAAAGCAAACAAACATTCACCTTTTAAAACATACCTTAGACACGAAAAATTTGAGTTTTGGGTATTTTGAAATTCTCACCATTTGTCTGTTTTACCATGTTTTGGTCATTGGAGCTGGGCAAAAAGAGTCTCTTTATGCATTTTCGATCAAGAGTCTTGCTCGGAATTATGTCTAAGGTCAGTGAGTGCGTGTATCTTTAACCAACCAACCAAGCCCCCTTTCTGGGCGCAGGGTAATTGCTTGCTTGGGGTTGAGATGCGCACACCCACATACTTTAAACACAAATCACTCGAAAGTTTTCGCCATTGGCGAGATTTGACTTTGGCGAGTATTAAGGCGTTGCCGAGTCGGTTGCGTCCCAATGTATGCATACCAGAGTTTATTTATGCAGTAGGCCCCAGTTGACAAAACTATGTTCAATGTCTGCCTTTAAGTTAAGTATTTCGAGGGGCACAAAATGCAAATATACAGTCAAACCTGGATAAACGGACACCCTATGGCAGTGTTTGCACTCACAGTTGAGTGAGAATTTGGAAATTGTACTATAAGTTTTTTAAAAAAGGAAGTTTCAGTTTTTGATATTTATGATCTTTACTATATTTTTTGACCACTCTCACTCAAAGTTACCTCAGTGAGCTCACTGGTAACTTTTGAGTGAGAGTAGTCGAAATCTCAAATTTTGCAGATATAAATTAAAATCTGGCTGCACATTACAGACGCAAAAATAAAAATTAGGTAAAGATCATAAATATCAAAAACTGAAATTTCCTTTTTAAAAAAACTTATAGTACAATTTCCAAATTCTCACCCAACTGTGAGTACAAAGACTACCCTATGGTCACCCGATTTGGTCAAGTAAATGACATTTATTGGAAAATGTACATTCAAACCTTGATATAGTGGTAACCCGCAGGACCGGCATTTTGGTGTCCCCACAGTTGAGTATCACTGTGCTGGAGTGTCACTTTAGTCATTTTATATTATAGACAACCAAATTAACCGAATACAAGGCATCACTATATCGGAGTGTCACTATAATGAGGCTTGACTGTAAATAAAGGTACAGTCGACGCGCGATTTAAAATACGGCCTGGGGACTGAGCCTAACCGTATGTTAAATCGGGTGTACCGTAAAAACTCTATTAACTACCCCCCCCCCTAATTCAAAATCGTGTTTTGGCATTGTGTTTTTGACCTTTTTTTAAACTTCTGTCAGGCAAGTTAACACTCATTTTGCAGCTCATAATTAGGGTTGTCAGGGGTAGTGCTGTTTCGAGCCGTCGATTGATTGTTAGGTTTCACAACACGTTTTAAAAAAGGTTCTAAAATCATAGTTAATGGCATCTCAGGAATCAATTTTTTACTGTTTTGTAGAGAAAAAATTGGTCTACAAAGTCTACCCGACGTTTGAAAAAACAGAAACTGTGATTTTAGAAGCGTTTTAAAAAAGTGTTGTGAAACCTAACAATTAATCAACGGCTCGAAACAGCGCTACCCCTGACAACCCTACTCATCTCACTGGCTACAAAATAGGTGGTAACTTGCCTGAGAGCAGACTTCAAAAATTGGGCTAAAAACACAATGCCAAGAACACGATTTTGAACCAGGGGGGGGGTAGTTAATAGAGTTTTTAAGGTATGTTAAATCGAGCGTCGACTGAATATTATTGCAGTAAAAAAGTAGTGTATTCCACCAATACCCGCTCGAGTACCCATAAAATATTTAACGGGAAGTTTTTGGAAGTCGACCCTCCTACTCTAACTTATTATTATTCCTGCCCGCTACTGGAAAGTTGTTTATATCATGGAGAGAATATACTAACAATAAGGTAAGGGAACATTTTTCGAACAAAAACAAAGGCCAAATCCTACTTCCTTAAAAATTTTTTGACGAAAAGCTAGGAAAGCATGATGAAAAAACATAATTGAAGTCTATTTCTTGCCCAAACAATTTGTCAGGACTCCTCCAATTATTGAAGAAGACACTTTTCTCCCCTAGGCTTGAAGCACCAGATAGCTACTACTGCTATCTCTTCAAAACATCATTGGCAAAGAAAAGAGAAGTTGGTTGGAGGGCTAGAGACCCCTTGTGGTTGTTGCCCCAACTAATCTGATGCAGGGGAAGCAAGAAAGGCACTTTATCATCATTGCCTTGCTTTCCTCTCTCCTTCTCATTCGTGCAAATTGGGACCGGGCGATAGGCGCAAAAAGAGAGCATCTGCTTCTCCTATTTACTACTTTTTTTATTTTTACAAGCTCATCTTTAGCATGTCTATTTGGTTGGGAAATATCTCTACCAAAAACAACATAAAGGGCTTAAAAGGTGCATTCTCCAAGCAGGAATCGAGCCTGCCCTCGCCCTTGATTTAAAAATCTGGTTATTGGCATTGTGTTTTTGACCCACTTTTAAACTGGCCGTTCAAGGCAATTTATGCCTAACAAAGACTAACAAAGGCAATTACTACAAAAAGGTGGTAAATTTCCCTGAAGCAGTTTTCAAAAGGTGTGTCAAAAATACAATCCCGAAAATGTGATGTTGTATCAGGAGGGGCGATAATTAAGTGTTAACAGTTTTTTTTTGGAAAAATAAAAGTTTATATTGTTTTCCGAATTTTCGTTAATAAAACGATTTCTTACATACTTAAAAATTATGTCAGTGAAACAAATTTGAGGTTCGATATTTAGCCGAATTCTAGTCATACCTCAGTTAACCAGCATCTTTTCGATCGTATGATTCTCAGATTCTTGTGTCAAGAAATAATAATTTTCTTACGAATAGTAATCTTAACAGGCTAAAAATTACTGGGCCGATCCTCAAACACATTATTCCCCATTTTTTTGGATTTGACGTAGTTAGCCCATAGTTTCTACACTTCTAGTAATTTTCGCGACTCTATTTTTTGCTTGTGTGACTTAGAGACTAACAAATCTTATAAAAATTCAGAAAACCTTGTACAATTTTCATACTCTACATTTAAGTTCCAAACCGTCTTTGACTTTGAACTGCCCACCCTGGTGGAAGAGACGAACCGGAAATTTCCTGCATCACGAGGCAGAATACTTGTATGAAGACAAATCTACTACTGATGAGCAGTCCAACTCTTCTACCTTTCTGGAAAATAGCAGTAGTGCTGGAGACCTATACTCCATTAGCCAGCCGGAAATGACCAGTGGCTCAGTGGTATCTGACTTTCTCAGTCCTTCTGAGTCTACTTCTTTGTCTTTAGAAGAAGGTATGTCAAACATTTTCTAAAAATTGTTTTGTACCAAAATTTTGCCTTATTAACTCTACAACTACATTTAATTGTCAAGTTCTCGAAAATTTCAAATCGGGTGCCTGAATTCGGTGCTCTTTTCCATTTCAGACGTAAATAGTCTTTTTATTAAAGTCGAATAGTCGAATTTCGGTAGGATACTGGCATCCAGATACCTTTCTAATTCTGATAAAATAACCCTGTGGGGTCTTATTGTTTGGTGGTGCATAAAATGGCGATGACCATACTTGCGCGTTCCCTGAAAAAATATAAAGCGCCGCCGCCTCTGCCGGAAGTTTTCAAAAATGAGCGCTGCCGGCGTCCGCGCAAGGGTACGCGACAACTCATCCCAGGGACAATTCATCCCCTGGGACAATTCATCCCCGGGACAATTCATCCCCAGAACAGACACGGACACAATACCCTCGCGCCGCAATATCCCACGGCCACAGTTGATTTATTGTACCCAGGTTGGAGAACTCAGGTAGTGTAGTGGTACCCGGGTAGTAATATTTTCGTCTTGTAATGAACTTTTAAAATTTTAAATGTTTTTCTATGATCCAACTTCAGTTTAACTGCATAATCCATGCGCCAACTAAACCAAGTGGTCGTTCACTTGGATCAAAAATTTTTTTCACGTTTTTCATGTTCCAAAACCTGTTTTCTGGACTAACTTGGGCATGCTCAAGATAGCTTGATAATAGTAAAAAAGGGTTTGTATGGTATTTTTGAGTATTGGGAAATAATTGATTTCACCAAAGCTCGATTTTACCAAAAATTAAAAAAATACCCTGCAAAACGGCATTTCGCTACTATCAAACCATCTTCAGCATGCCCGGATTAGTCCAGAAAACAGGTTATGGAACCTCAAAAAGTAAAAAATTGAATTTTTTTGATCCAAGCGGACGACCACATGGTTTGCTTGGTTCAGACTAAAAAAATTTGAATCCCGCTTTATATCATTATAACATTGTTCTGTGGATGAATTGTCCCGGCGGATGAATTGTCCCTGCGGCGCTATCGGAGAATCTGTTTCCCCTTTTTGCCTGGTTCCCCTGTTTATTTTGGTGAAAAGTACTTTGATCTTCCCTGTTGTTTTTTATTGAAAAACAACAGGGGGACCAAGGCAAAAAGGGGAAACAGATTCTCCGATAGCGCCCTTTATATCATTATAACATTATTCTGTGGATGAATTGTCCTGGGGATGATGAATTGTCCGTGTCCCCGCGCAAGTATGGCGATGACTATCTGTTGAACTTTCAAAACTTTTGATTAAAAATCAAAAATTTTGAGTCTAAAAGTTTTCAAAAATGCACCCCTAATAATAAAATGTCTTCTTCAATCCGAACCATAGTTGCACCTCAGCCGAAATCGCCGCCGGCGCCTGGCGGCGATTAGAAAGAAAATTCGGACTACTCACCTATTTCAAAATATATCTCAGCTTTTTAAAGCTTTTCGAAATTTTTTATAAAATTCTTGACTCAACATAAAGAAGACATTTTGGTATTACGGGACAAGCTGAAATGTGTGTCCTAAACAGCAAAAAAAGCTTAAATTCAAAAAAGGAGCGAATTAAAAATGGCCAAATATCGCTGACACGACTCACCAAAATTTAGTCAAAATTGTTGATTTTTAATCAAATCTTCCAAAAGTTAGGTCAAGAATGATTAGGAATCGTTATTTTACTCAAAAGCGAGGCAAAATCTATGCTGGAATGGCATATAGAATTTTATTTTTATAAGAATCTATAATTTTGATGCTCCTAGGTGATTGCTCCCCTCTTCAACTCGCTCAGACTCAAAAGAAGAATGCCAGCCAGCAGCCAAATTCAGTTCCTTCCATGCTCCCTTCGCTTCCCATTTGGGCTTAATTTCGGAAAAATTAGAGAGGAAGGAATTTCACAGAAGTGCCTCTGCAGATCACCACCATTACCACTCAAACAGTAGGCCATGGACGGACAGTGGATCGGCTAGGACATTGCCTGAACGATCGGACGAAAACAAACCAGCGACAACTATTTTCGACATAAATACAAATGGGGGCAGCATAAAACTGAAGTAAATATTTTTGTTGCCTAATTTAAAGGCCCGGGCAGAATAAGTGCTGGTTTTTTCATCCCAACTCACTCGTTCTCCTCGTGTATTTTTCATGTTATTGTAGAAAAAATAAAAATTTGCAATTTTACAATGATCCCAGCTGTGGTAAGCATCTGCAGAAACTTCTGACCTCATGGCGGACCAAGGCAGAATTTCAAACTTATTATTTTTTGGACAATAAAATAAGAAAAGAAGGCGAGAAAAAAAGTCAAAATTTGGCTCTTAAGGGGTATGGTCACCTGTTCAAATTTAAAAATAGATATTTTTTAATAGCTTATTTTGTAGACGTGTCCATTAGCTACAGAATCAAACCAATTGCGAAGTTTTTGATGGGAGAAAAAAAATTATAGTCATTTTGCAAGAGAGAAATATGAAAAATGCCGCTGTTATCGTGCTCAACTTATAAAACCACCTTTTTAGGCTAAATTCAAAAGCTGGAAACGCTAAAACTTTTGTTGAAGAAGTAGAAGAAAAACTACTGCCAAATGGAACTCCTGAGCAAAGGATACAAGCTCTGGAAATGGAGTTGAAAAAAGCTAGAGAAGTGATAGTGGAGAAGGAGCAAAAATGTGCACATTTGATGAAACTGCAAAATGCAGTAGACAGTGAAGTGCAAGACCTCACTGAAACTCTCTTTCAGGTAAAATTAGCAAGCCGAGGCCCGACGGTGAGACCGGCAGCTCCTGGTGAGGAATTTCATGGAGAATCTGAATCTGCAAAGCGTTTTTCAAAAAAAGCTGCTTTGGCTCCCTAAATGGTGTCAAATGCGACTTGGGTATTTTCAGTTAATCACTTGGTATTCAAAAGTGTTATACACACCATTTGAAAGAGCAACTCAAACTGCACCAAGAAGCGCTTCGCAGTGTAACAAAACAGTGATCGTTTCAAAAAAATTTACAAGTATTTTAAAAAGGGTTTTGACGGAAAACTTTTTCATCGCTCGACTAGCCTCCGATCCTGACACCAGATTTGCGTTCAACGTGATCGATTTGCTTAAAAACTGCTCTTAAAACAGTGTTGTGCATCGAGCTCGTTTGCGAGCGAGCAGCTCGTAACTTTTAAAAAGGCGCGAGCTGCTCGCCTAGAACGATGGTATGTAGGGTTTGCTGACAGCTGTATTCCACCTAATTTTTCCTATTTAAGCCAAAAAAGCATTATAGAAAAATGACACAATTGTTTCTTCGGGCCAAACATTTAACATATTTATTTATCGTAGATCCCTAAAAATCTAAGTCTCTGTTTTTTCTAACGAGCTATAAAAATCACGCGTGTGTTTAACACTTTTGAATATCGGGTGATTAACTGAACATACCCAAGTCGCATGTGACACTATTTAGGGAGCCAAACCGGCTTTTTGAAAAACGCTTCGTAGATTCGGATTTTCCATGCAATTCCGCACCAGAGGCTGCCGGTTTCACCGTCAGATCTCGGCGTGTTAATTAGAAAGCAGAATTAACTAAAAAACTTGGCCTTTCTGTGTTAAAAAAATTGAAAAAAGGCGACCAATGCATATTTTGAAGGTTGTCGGCCGGCCAAACTTAAAAATTTCAGTTTTTGGCCGGAAAAGAAACAAAAAATCGACCGGCCAAACCGACAACCTTACATACTGAAATTTTGGTGTATCTTTTACAGTTGTTCCAAATTACAGGAAGCCTACAAAATGGTGAATACAGCTGACGAGAAACGCGATCGATCTGAGAGATTGCTGGTAGAAGCTAAAATGAAGCTGGACCTGTTGCAAGCGGAAGTTGGAGCGCTCAAAACTATTGTGAAGACTAGCACGCCCAAAAAATCTTCTAAAACCAACATAACTCAACGCTTTTTGAACACTTCTAGTGAGTTCTTTTAAGCTTAGAAATGGAGGAATGACAGGAAATTCGGTCCTACTTTTTACTATCAGTTTTTTGTGTAACCCTGGTTTTGGGTAAAATATGTGACCTGTCAAGTTATCTACGTAAATTTTGTTATTCAAAAAAAGACATGCATGGATAGGCAAGCCCTGGGCAATTTTTCGTAGCCCGGATTGAGCTTCGACGTTCGAATTTCAAGCAGGTCGCCTAAGAATTTTCGGTCAAACACTGAAAAATTTAAACCCGCGCCCATTCCTTTTGAAAACGGCAAAAGAGGAAATTAAAGAAGGGGATGAATTTTAAATCTTTATCTGTAGCTTTTTAAAAGTCGGAAATTAATTTTTAAAAATGGTAAAAATTCAGACATCAGAGGCGAAATTTAAATCACCGTATTTTCTTTATCAGCCGGATATGCCTATGTAATTTTCAACCCCTAAAACAGGGAAGTTGTCAATCCAATATGGCCTCAACTCTGAAATCTTAGTAAAAAATAAGGGGGTGCTCGTTTATTAGGCAGTGTCCTTTTAATAGGGAACACACGGTAATCCAAAATATGTAGATAATATAAGTAAAATCACATATTTTGAAAATTTGAACTTTTTTGGAATATAATTTTTTTTAATAGTTCATTTATTTTGGTTACAGTTGGTAACCGTACTCCTGAGTCTCAATCAACTCCATCAAAAAAGTCAAACAACTTCTTTTCTTCACCAAAATCTACACCGAAAATAGCAATTAGTAGACCTTCGAATGTCAACGAGGTTTGCTATTTTGAAACTTTTTCAAACCAAACTTTTTAATAAATTAATATTAATAAAATTAAATTGAAGGTAGATCCCATTTACTACAAAGCTGGCTACATGGCGCGAAAACGCTCTTGGTTTGGATGAAGACTCGACATTTTTGAGTAGGATTTTGCATGAAGATGTGCACCCCTGCCTAGTGTTCGAGAATGAAGAGCTGGCGAAACATGTTCTCCAGGCCATCAAAGCAAATGCACTCGAGATGGAGCCAATCAACAAAGAAGATGCTGTGAAGGCAAGGTTAGCACTGAAAAAGACAAATTACTAGAGGGGTGTACTCACAGCTCGGAAAGGGGGGCCGATTTACGCCGATTTCTGAGAACCTTTGTTGGTTTAGATTTTATACAGTCGAAATCTGATCAGTGCTGCAAAGTTCGAAACTTCCGCGCCGGCTTAGAAATATTGGCACCGCGCACTCACAAGGCACCGACTTTCGAAATTTCGGCACCTGGCACCGAACCGGTGGTGCACCGAGAAGAAAATTTTGACACCAGGCACCGCACCGTTGCTATTTACAGCACTAGTCCTGATAAGTAGCTACCTCTTCGAGTTCAATCCCCAGCTGAGCCTGACACCTTTTTAATTCTAAATATGACGACTATTTGCCAAATGATCTTGCCTGAAAATCGCAAGGATTTTAATCTTTTAATTTAGCCATTTTGGAAGGTCGTGAAAACCTCTGGAAAATGAATTAGAAAAACTTTAAAAAATATTCTACAGGGTGAACCAAAAAAAAACCCTGAACTTTGACGGCGCCGTAAGGCCAGTTTCAATCATGACTTTGTTGCCAATGATATGTCATTTTGTAGTTCCAACAATGCTCTGACGAATGGTATATTAACATTGAAAAACTGAAAAAAATATTGATGATAAATAATCAGAACGAAACCTTAACCTCGATTTCAAATTTTCAGTTTTTGTTGAAGTAACTGGGTACTGGGTGGTAACAGGGTAACTTTCAATGTTGAATTTTTCTTTTAATAATATTTCAAACACATGATTTTGTAGCCCTTTTCTTCTCCTTTCGACTGGTGTATAAACTTATGTGGATTTTCAAAAAAAGTCAGCATTTGGCTGCCAACACTCGTGAAGTCATTTTAAAACGTTAAGATAATCTTTTTTTTTATCACTTTACTGATCAAAAGTTTGATCAAGTTTTTAGCACTGTAAAAAACCTCAGCACTACGTCGTAGCTCATCTCAAAAGCTACAAAAAACACTTTACAGAAAAAAACTGAAAATTTAATTGGTGAGTTATGACCTTTTGAAAAAAGCAACCACGTTTATAAATGACTAAAATTCGAAAAAATTTGGAAAAAGCGGTATTTGGTTATTCTTGATTTTTTCCAAAAGACCATATTTCAACATTTTCACTCTCAAAATTTTTTCTGTAAAGTGGGTTTTGTAGCTCTTGAGCTGCGCTACAACAAAGTGTAAAAATATCGTTACAGCACTTGAAACTCAATGAGTGTTTTGACCACATGTTACTTCAACAAAAACTGAAAATTTGAAATCGAGGTTAAGGTTTCTGTTCTGATTATTTATCAATAACATTTTTAATTTTTCAATGTTAATATACCATTCGTTAGAGCATTATTGAGGCTGCAAAATGACATATCATTGGCAACAAAGTCCTAATTAAAATTGGCCTTACGGCGCCGTCAAAGTTCAGGATTTTTTTTGGTTTACCCTGTATCAAACCAAAATATATAAAAGACGTATTTGGTAAAAAAAAATGGTAAAAGCACGTTTGGCAAAAGAACAATTTAACAAATGCATAATTGGTAAAAAATTAATTTTGTTACCAATAGGTTTTTTTTACCAAATGTACTTTTTATCGGATATTTCTATACTTTCTTAGATACACCCACAAAAGCTTTTGGTCAAAATTCAAAAAGCAGCAAAAGTAGCGATGCCGAGTACCCGAAATTTCCTAATCGGTCACCAAACTCAAAAACCTAAACTCTATGGTTTTCAAATGCAATTGTCTGAAAACGGGCACCGAATTCGACAAAGATGGGCCAACTCGCGATAAGCCGTCAATAAGTTCTGCAGCTCAAACCGGCATTTTTTACCAAATTTTTTCTAATACTCTTGAGACAAAACTTTTTGACGGGATAAAAACAAGATTTTACGGAGCATTTGATTTTTGCCCCAAATTTTGGGACCCAAATTTTAAACAAAAAATGAACAAATTAAAAAATGACTAAAGTTATGAACTTTATAAACTGCTTGTTTTTATATCAATTTTGCATGGTATTATAGCAAATTTGGGCTTAAATGAAAGCTGAGATTCAGCGCTACAAGCTTGTAAGAAAAATCGAATCTGATACATTTAACTTGGAGTTTGACCACACAAAAATTACAATGGCTTAAATTTTTCCATTTTCACAGCTTTTAGTTTCAATTGTGAAATTTTTAAATTTTTCGCTTATTCTGAAATTAAATCCAACAACTTTGTAAAGCAAGCTTTGGGCTATCCGATGCAACTTTTAAAGAGACTGGGGCATAAGAAATTTGAAATTCCCTACGGGACGAAGTTTTGGCTTGAAAGAAAGCTTTAAGTTTCAGCTTTCTTTTAAGCCATAAACTTTGAATTATGTTTTTTAAAACATGAGTAATAATGCAGTTATAAAACTGAGGTAATTTCCCGAGCATAAAAATCAGGAAAAACTTCGGCCCGCAGAGAATTTCAAAATTCGTTATGCCCCAGTCTCTTTATAAGTTTCATCGGATAGCTCAAAGCTTGCTCTACAAAGTTGTTGAATTTAGTTTCAGAATAAGCGAACAATTTCGAAAATTTCACAATTAAAACTAAAAGCTGTAAAAATGGGAATCATTTAAGCCATTGTAATTTTCGTGTTTTAAGTCCAAAATTTCGTGTAGCAACACTATTTTTACTTCTCAGTTTGCAGCGCTGAATCTTACCTTTCTTTTAAGCCCGAATTTGCTGCAATACAGTCAAACCTCTATATAACGGCTCCCCTAAAAGTTCGTTCCCACCTTGGGTCCGACACTTTTTTTTGCTCGATTTTCAAAGCTTTTTTTAAATTCTGTTTTGACAGTCTGGTCGCAAATATTGCAAGGATTCCGATTTTGCCGATCGTTTTTCAATATTTGAATAATTTTACTATTAAAAAATACAAAACCTCTATATAACGGCCCTCTAATTTTTTTTAGAGGGCCGTTATATAGAGGTTTTGTATTTTTTAATAGTAAAATTATTCAAATATTGAAAAACGATCGGCAAAATCAGAATCCTTGCGATATTTGCGACCAGACTGTCAAAATAGAATTTAAAAAAAGCTTTGAAAATCGAGCAAAAAAAAGTGTCAGACCCAAGGTGGGAACGAACTTTTAAGGGGGCCGTTATATAGAGGTTTGACTGTACCACGAAAAATATTTCATAAAAATAACAAAGAATGTTTGAATTTGCCTATTCTTTCTTGCCTGATTATTATATGTTTGAAATTTAGGGTCTAGTTACGAAAACCCGTTTTCACGGATTTTTGCCAGTTTGACCCATTGGAATCGTTTAGGTACTTCAAATTGCGCACAAATACATATAAAAGAAAAAAAGCCTTAAAAAAGCATAAAAATTTAAAAAAAACAGAAAGCCACAGCCTATTTCCGATTTTTGCTATTTGACACGCCGTGTATCTTGACAATAAGATGCGCGGTCCAAGTCACCTTTTTTAAAAATATTACTAAATTTGTTCATTTCAGAGAATGTTCTCTGCTCAAAGTCAAAAAAGTGTGTCCATATAGACTCCGGACCTCACCTGAAACTGGCTGGGAATTCGTTTCTTTGCTGGCTAGGAATCGGGTAAATTCCACTTTCATTTTGACCCAAACTAGCATTTTCACTCCAGATAGCTGCTGTGTGCGACTTTTTCACCTTTCTGAGATACCTTCACCAGGGCATTTGCAAGCCAAGTCTCCTCGAGTCCTACTGGAACATTGTGAATCTGCGCAAAAATATGACATTGGCCAAGTTGGGCTTACATTTCGTGCTCAAAATGAATGGTTCCTCTCCTTCTTGCACCTCTCCCAATGAAGACTTCTAGGATTGGCTCAAACACTTTTGTCTTATCCATCTCACACAGCATATACATATGTGGTAAAGTAACTAAGAAATTACGGGGTGAGGGCATAATATTCGCTTTGTTATTGGGTATGTTTACAGGATGGGCGATAAAATTCGGACACTTTTAAACCCATAAAATTTTTATTCTGACGTGAATCCAAAATTCTGTTCTTCTACAGCTTACATCCCACATTTAGTTTTCGAGTTTTTGTATAGATTTTCGTGATTTTTTCATTTTTTGATGCTGTCAAATCAGTCCTGTTTATTACTGAACAATTTTTCTTTAAAGGGCCATTGCCGTCTCCGACAACGGTTGTCCCCCGCCAATTCAAAAAAATCCTCATCACTGAATCTCTGTACGGATTTTTTAACTTGGTTTCTAACACAACTATGCCTGAAATAAAATTCTAGGTCTTGTTTTGTTAGAAACCAAGTTGAAAAATCCGTACAGAAGTTCAATGATTAGGCGAAAATTTTTGAAATTGGCGGGGGACAATCCATAACGCGTGGCCATGGCCCTTTAAATAAATTTCCCAAATTAATTTTAAAAAATTAAATTCATTTTTTAGAAGAAGTTTTGAGAACTTCAGTTTTGAGAATTTTTTTTAATTTTTTAGTCATGAACAAGTTGGCTGTTAACTTTACAGCATCAAAAAATGAAAAAATCACAAAAATTCAAAAAAGATGGAGATGGGATGTAAACTCTAGAAGTAACGAATTCCGGATACGCGTCAGAACAAAAAAATTATGAAAGGTCAAAAGTGTACGAGTTTCTCGATACCTCCTGTACAAAATTAAAAAAACTTTTATGGCTTTTCATTTTGTATTTTTTAGAGGTGAAAAAAGCTTAAATCAGTGCAAGTTATTCATAAACTTGATCCGATTTCATTCTATTAGAAAAAAGTAGAGAAAATCATTAGATGACGTCGAGGTGGAATCGAACTTGAGAGAAATGTCACACAGCTTTGGCTGTAATATTTAAAAGGACGGTACTCTTTTCTGCCCGCTAATTACTTCTTTCTGCCCGCTGAATCTTTTTTTCTGCCCGCAAATTTGAAATGCCGCTAATTACTCTTTTTTGACCGCTAAATCTTTTTTTCTGCCCGCAAATTTTCGAAAAAATGCCCGCAAATTTTTTTTACCTGACCAGGGAACCTAAAATCGCAAATAGAAGCTTTTGAAAACAATACCTATAAGCTAAAAATAGAGGTTGAACAGACCGATGCGTAAATACTTTGATTGTTGAACATCTTTGGCATGACTCTAGAGCTCTTCTCACTGAACTCTGCGACATTTTCCTAAAAAACCACCATGAAAAGTAAAAAAATCAACCATCAAGAAGCCAAACATGGGCTGAAAATAAGAAAAATAAAGCCAATAAATATTTGGAGATGCCTCACCAAAATGCCTAATCAATGATAAATTTTATGGGGCGGCACACACCGAGAGGCTTTAAGCGCATAAAAACCACAAAAGAATAAGAAAATTTAAGTAGGGGACAGTGAATTAGCCTTATACTCGTCAAAGAAAAATTTACGGGCATTTTTTTCGAAAATTTGCGGGCAGAAAAAAATATTTAGCGGGCAGAAAAAAGTACCGTCCTATTTAAAAAGGGCGGCGGTAAATTGCCACTCTTCAAATTGCTCTCGGTAAATTGCCCCTCAGGGGCAATTTAGATTTTTTCAGATTTTTTTGGGTTTTCCATGTTCCAAAATCTATTTTCTGGACTAACTGGGGCATGCTGAAGATGGTTTGATAGTTGTAAAATTCCGTTTTGTAGTGTATTTTTTGAGTTTTGGTAAAATCGAGTGTTGGTGAAATCAATTATTTCCCAATACTCAAAAATACCATATAAACCCTTTTTTACTATTATCAAGCTATCTTCAGCATGCCCAAGTTAGTCCAGAAAACAGGTTTTGGAACATGAAAAACGTAAAAAAATTGCACCAAGTGGACGACCACTTGGTTTGGTTGGTGCATGGATTATGCAGTAGAACTGAGGTTGGATTATTGAAAGACATTTCAAATTATAGGAGTTCTTCATAAGACAAAAATTTCGCTGCTACCTAGGTACCAATACCTGAGTACTACCACCTGGGTCCGTTTTGTTAAGTCAAATCGCTATTTTAGTATTATCAAGACCATAATAAGCGCACGATTCTGAGCAAGAAACCATGGTTTGATTCAATTTTTCTCAATTTAAAATTTTGGGGTTCTGGAAGTGGATACTCTTCCGGCTGGGTACCTCCGGCATATCTAAGACGGTTGGTAGGTGGTGGACTGTTCCTATTCCTCTATGAAGCCATTCATACATTCAGGTATCTCAGACCGCCTAAACCATAACTGGGTACCTAATACTTAAGTACCACTATCAAAAAATTTGTATTCTGGAGCTGGATACCATATAAGCGAGATACCAGGCGGTCCCCACCCACACTTTTAGAAATAATAGTCTTATAAAATTTAGTTCATGACTGTTATTGAAAAATAAATAATGTTTACTACCACCGGGATTCGAACGTGTAACCTCATAAACAGGAACCGTCCATTTTTTGGGCGCCGTCCAGGACGGGACAGGGACCGGACGGGCACCCCACTATGGCCAGTGGATCGAAATAAAATCTCTTTTGAATCAAAAAATTCGTCTCGAGACAAATTTTGAGGGGGAATTTACCGAGGGGGAATTTACCTGAGAGGCAATTTACTGAGGGGCAATTTGAAGAGGGGCAATTTACCTAGAGCCATTTTAAAAAACCATTTTAGTTTAAGTGTTTTTTTTATTATTTTAATCATTAATTTGTTTTTACAAATTTTAATTTCAACTAGATATGCCTTTGCTACATTCGTGAAAAGCATTTAATGTAGTCATTTAAACAAACGAAAATATTGCCCTATAGCTTTGAGAAAATCGTCTGTATTCTGTTGTGCATTTCCCAAGAGAATTATTGTCATTCAATTTATATTGCTCAAATTATATACCATTAAATAAATTTTTTGTTTGATAATTTTCGTATTAAAGTCAAAGCTCGATATAACGACAACCCAAGGAACTGGCCTAGGAGTGTTATTATATCGAGCAGTGATGTTCCCTTGGGGTTAGTTTAAAGATCTAAAATTTACAAAAAGTAATCGATTGTAAATTATCAATTCTTCCGATTAGTTTCATGTAATCGATTGTAAATTTTTGATTCTTGCGTGTAATCGAAAGAATAAACCAGCAAAAAAGTATAATAAACTGTTTTTTCTTGAGTAAAAACATCTGTATAAAGACTAACTTCTGCTTTGAACGTCATATGTATCACAAAATGGCCTTTTTCACTGAATCAGTCTTTCGATTACACGGAAGAATCAATAATTTACAATCTATTACAGCAAAGTAACCGAAAAATTAATAGTTTTCAATCGATTAAATTGTTGTAAACGATCAAATCGATGGAATCGTGTACACGGAACATCACTGATATCGAGGTTTGACTGTATTTATATTATTATCTAAAAAACGACAAAAAGATACTGAAAGTTGTTTCAATTACTTAGTACCAGTAGCATCAAACTTTTTGTGACAGCTTCACTAGTGTTGTTTCTCTGTAAAACATCTCACACAAAGTAATCTGAGCAAATTTTCACATGGTACAGACCCGTAGATCCGCAAACCGAAGATCCGTAAAGTCCAGAGGCCAGATGGTTGGAATAAGGATTTATGGCATGGTCGAAAGAATACAAGTCACTAGAATACTCGAAGTTAGCAGATTTGCATCTAAGCAATATGCAGTATATGATTTGTAAGTCATATTGAAAGAAACAAAAATTTCAGAAAATTTGATTTTTGAAAATTAGTCTTGGCTTCATTTGGTATTCTTTGATTCATTTGGTATTCCCCTTGGTATTCTTTGTAAAATAATTTGTTTTATTAAAATATTGACTCATGGAACGACCAACAACTTTTTGTTTATATTTTTTAATACCTATGCTCTGATAAACATTTAAAAAAGATCGAATATACACATGACTTTTAAAAAAAAGTTATGTCCAAAGTTAAGGGGACGAAAGATTGGGCCACCCTGTAGAATATGGACCTGCTCGCATGTACTAATTATCTACACCGAGCTCGTTACTAAGGTAATCAACTGTGAATCTGAATAGAATGGTTAACTATTTGTTTCAAAAAAGCCGTCACAGTCAACCCTCAACAAGCAGTCACTTTGAAAGGATCTGATTTCACTGGTTGAGAAATGGGTTTGTCAACATAATGAAAAACTAATTGACGGGTTGCAGAATATTTTATGTATAAGACCTGAATGTTTTTTTATGATGGGTTTTACTAAATTATTCAACATTATTTAGTGAAACCCATCGTGAAATCACATAAATTATTTCATACATAAAATCTTTTTGCGACCCGTCAATGTGTTTTCACTATGTTGAGAAACTCATTTCTCAACCTCAAACAATAAATACTCCAATTTCAATAATCAAATATCAGTTGTTTGAGAGGAATTCAAAAATTGAGAGTGACTTTTAAATTTAAAAAGCAGTTTCACATGCAAATTGGCCATGCTGCACATGAATCCGGTGTCAGAATTAAGGGTTTCTGTAGTAAAAAAGTTATAAGAAACTTGTGTTACGACTTGTTTATTAATTTTGTCTATTTGTCGTAATTTGAACACGAAATATTTCTTTTTTTAATGTCAAAATAACCGCCAGATCCTGGCCGCTCTTCTTCTTTTGAGAAATACGCTATATGTCATCTCTACACAAAGTTATGGCTTATAGAAAGTCGAAGTAAGACATTATGAAAATCCCTACCCCAGCAAACAAATGGTTATTTTTCTCAACTTAACGAACCAAAAGAGTTTGTGCTTAAAGTTTTTCAAAAGCTGAAGTCCTCACCGTCATTTAGTATATTATGAGGGTAGGTGTAGTATGAGAATCATGGTGCAGCAATTGAAATCCTGTGGTTATCCATCGGGGTTTTGACCACGCACAATTTGTTAGCTTCTCGACCCGTTTCACCAACTTGGTCAATGATTGAAGCAAAAGGGATCCGCGCCATCTTGTTCACCATGAGTTTCTCTATCCAGAGTCAATGATGGGGGTACTGCGCCTTGCCGTGTTAATATACCCGGTGCAATCAAAAAAGCATGAATTTGTCTTTAATTATACGTCTTTACCAAAAAAATATTTCTCTTTGGGTTCTCAGTTGGCAAAGGTACTGAGGCGCAATTGAATGCGACTTTTTGGTAATTTTATTGAATCAAAAAATACTGTAAGTGGCTAGGTCCCTTTCGCACTGTACCATGTTAAATTGATGTTGAAAATTTTTACGGGTTTTTGAAACACTTTGACCTTTTTAACACTCCGATCCTCGAGCGTGACTTTCGCCTCTCTGAATGCAGAATTTTATGGGGAACACGATGGCTTTTCCAATTTTTTTCCAAATCTAAAGGTTGGTTCAAATCGGCTTTTGAAACTAGTGACCCATAGACCGAGCGCTACAAACTTAGATAAGACTGTAACCTTTTTTTCAGATGTAATTTTGATCTGTTTGAGAAACTATGAATGTTCCTTATGAGCTACTCTATCTTGCTGTAAATGCATAATTATCACTCTGAACGAAAATAAAAATTTAATTACTCAAAGATCACTTGAGTGTGAGTTTTGAAAATTGCAGTTATTTTACAAAAACGCTCATAAGTTTTATTATATCGATTTTTTTAGAACATGCTTTACGACATCTGAGAGAAAACATTCTGCGCTACGAAATAATGTGTTACTTTGTCATATATGCCCTACATCCCGACCATAGTTGTGCATCTCCGAAAAACCACCACCGCCGCCGCCGCCACCGCCGGCGGCGCAAAAATCTTGCTAAATTTCACCGCCGCCACCGCCACCGCCGCCGCTGCTTTGCCACCACCGCCGCCGCCACCGCCGGCGGCACTTTTTATTTCGCCGCCGCCGGCGCTGCCATCGCCGCCACCGCCGCAGCCAGCTAACGTTTCACTGCCAAAAAAATTTCTGTTTAATTTATGTTTGTCATAGAATAAAATTTTTTCAAGAGAACAGTAAAATTCTAAATTATGTCATTTTATCATATTTTCGTAAGATGACCATTCAAAACAAGCATTGTTTTGGCACTTTGTAATTGGTGGTGCCGCCACCGCTGCCACCGCCGCCACCGCCGCCGCCGCCGCAGCCTATTTACTCCGCCGCACCGCCACCGCCGCCGCCGACCTCATTTTCAGCCGCCGGCGCAGCCGCCGCCGCCGGCGGCACCTTATATTTTGCTGCCGCCGCCTGGCGGCAACGCCGGCGGCGGCGGCGGCGCTGCGGTGGCGGCGATCCAACTATGATCCCGACTCACAAAACAGTCTTAAAAGTCCGTCTAGGGATATACGGATTTTGAAGATTATATTTTAGACAGCATATTCGTGAGCACTGCTCACGTTGTCATGACCCTTGAACATTCCGTGTTCTATAAAGCATTTGAAGTCGTTTTGCACTATTTCCGGTCCTATTTGTGCAATAATAAATTCAAAAGGCGCACATTTTAAATTTTTGGTCAAAAATTTTAGTGATGTTTTGTGTTTTTTTTCATATCTTTGAGCACTTACATGATAAAGCTATGATATGAAGCTAATTTTGTAGATATTTGAGTAGGCTTTCTTTTGCATATCAACTTGTTTCCATAAATCAAAATTTTAAAACCAAAAAAGTATTTTTAAAATTACTTTACATTTTTTAAAATATACATTTCTGTTATAAACTTTCATAATTATATGTTTTCTGTGATTTTTTTCAAGATCTGATTATGAATTCGGATTTGAGATGAAAAATTGAGTATAATATCGCTGTGGGCTGGAATAATATATGCTTCTTCAGTAATAGTTTTCAATTGAGTACAATGATGTGAATGAATTTTTGAACACCACCCCAATTAGTCCACTTTACGTTTCTCGAGGTCTAGCGCATCAAAAGTGTATTGAGCTAAGAGAGAACAATGCCTTATCCTCGCAATGTGGCGCGTCGAATAAGGCATTGTTTTCTCGGCGCTACTTGCATATACCCCCCCCCCCCCCAATCAATTTTTTTTAAATGTTCCCAAACACCCTATATCAACCTAAAATGGCTTCAGAGACTCAGAAAATACATTATTTTTGAGTTCTGGTCAATAAAAAATTAAGTTTTGGACCACCCAAAAGTACCCATTTTGACCATTTTTGAAGGGATTTAGGACTGACCTGCGACTCGCTACAAATTGTGACTCGCTACAGTTTTTTCGAATTGGCGTGTTTTGGCGCTCAGTCTGGGACACACGTTTGAGCCCGTCCTAACATGCTGGCCTACCCTTGCCTAAGCCTAATGCCTAAGTTAAAAAAGTTAAAAGAACATGCAAAAACAGTAAAAAAATGGAATTAAAAAAATTCAAAACTGTAGCGAGTCACAATTTGTAGCGAGTCGCCATTTTACCGGATTTAGGGCCGTATTAGGGAGGAAATGGATCAAAAAGAGGCCAATTTTAAACAAAAAGAAAGATGTTGAACATAGTTTTGTTAACTGGGGCCTACCGCATAAAAAAAACTCTGGTATGCATGCTTTTTCATGCATCCAGAGTCACTTTCGAGTGATTTGCGGGCTGTACCCAGAATTTAAGCGGCGATTTGCTAAGTGGTCGTTTTGCTAAGAAAAAAAAATTAAGCGTGATTTTGCTAAGAATTCACAATTTAAGCACCAATTTGCTTAATGATCGTTTAGATAAGAATTTTTTTGCTAAGTTGTTGTTTTGATAAAGATCTTCTTTGTTAAGCTACATTCTCTGCCTACGCATTCGTTTTAACGGGCGTTAGCCGAATTCATCCGCAGTGAATTCATCCACGTCCTCTGCTCGGGAGGGATTGCACTCAGAAGGATTCGAACCAGTAAACTTGGTGATGAATATATGGACCTCTACACCACGTAAACACTCGAATTTATGATAAAAAATAAGGTGTGCACACAGGTGGATTCGAACCAGCAATCTTGCGATGGCTATCCAAGTGGTCGACCACTTGGATCTAAATTTTGTTTTCGTTTTTGGGTTCCAAAATAATTTTTCTGCACTAATTCGAGCATACTGAAGATGGTTTGAAAGTGGTAAAATCACGTTTTATCGAGAAATTTTTGAGCTATTGTGAACTCTTGATTTATCAAAATCAAGAATTTACGATAACTCAAAAATTTCTTGATAAAACGTGATTTTACCACTTTTATACCATCTTCAGCATGCTAGGATTAGTGCAGAAAAATTATTTTGGAACCCAAAAACGAAAACAAAATTTAGATCCAAGTGGTCGACCACTTGAATAGCCATCGCAAGACAGCTGGTTCGAATCCACCTGGGTGCACACCTTATCTTTTATCATAATCTCAGATATAAAAAGATTAACTTATTTCAATCGTTTTTTTACTTTTAGGCCGTCCAAGCGAACATCCACCTGGCCAGGTGGTACCTACACCAGGTATTGAAGTTGGGGTGTGTAAAATCGCAATTTTGGACTTAACAAACCCAACTCCCCACACAATTTTAACCCATTTTTGCCCGAATTAATTTTCAAAAAAATTTGAATTTTTTATTTTTTTAGGAACGTTGTATCACAGCCCCTTAAAATTCAAAATCATAATCACTTTACGATTTGTGCGCCAAATAAAAAAATTCGAAAATTGACTGAGATTTCTATACATGTAACTCCAAGTAACCCCAGGTCTGTAACGGATTTCATTCTTATCTTTTCTAGGTAAACTTATCCGTAAAAGCTTCCTCACATTCAGGGCATTAAAATAAGTCATCACTCACCTCAAAGATAACCAAATTTTTGAGTTTTTAATGAAGTTTTCGAAAAATATACCGAAACACATCCCCTCGCTTTGCAACTATAACTGGTCTGAAATTCTGTGTTACATTTGAAAGCTCGAAAAAGGGGACTGTAGCCCGATAGAGAAGTAAATTTGCTACGATTTCGTACCAAAAAAAGTGTGCAAAAGATACAAATTTGGGTGGTTTTATACAAAAGTTAGACAGAAAATGCAAAAACCCCTAATTTTACTCGTAAAATTACCAGTTGTAAAAATACCATAAAATCATTGAATCGCACATTTTTAAAACCGTGGAAAGAAACAGCATAACATTTTCGATTAAAAATTTAAATTTCGCAAAAAAATATTCTTGTACTGCACCAGGATTCGAATTTTAGGGGGTCGTGAAATTAAAAAAACACACTGAAAAAATTATTTTTCAAAAACTCTTGGCGTTTTGTTGTTTTGAAAGTGATTATGATTTTGAATTTTAAGGGCTGTGGTATATAGGGGTAAAATTATTGGTTTTGTTGTGAAAATGATATCAAAAATAGTGTTTTATCAGTAGAAAGAAGAGTTATGAGTCATCCTATTAGCATATCTTTATGCTTCTTTTTTCTCTTAGTTGATATAGTTCTTTTGAAATACAGCTGGCTATTTTGAAGAAAGAAGGAAGGAAGTCACTTCCCCTTTATCATTTGTTTTTGTACAACACTTTGTCGACAAATATATTATTTTTGCTAAACTAAATTCGCCTAATATGAGAGAGCTGATCAATCTCTTCGAGTGTCTATCCTTGTTAGAGTCGGAGGATGTGGACGTGGAACAAATGGAGATTGTTGCGATGCCTCCGGAAGCAGGGGACTCTGATGAGGAAGCCATGAAGGTTGAAGAAGTAGAAGTGGGGATTGGATACTGGGATTGGATACACTAGAACTGTGAATGCATCTCGCACTGAAAAATGTCCACTGAGTGACGTGGCAAAGCAGCCAAGAGGGTACTGCGAGTATCAGATGGATGAGTCTTCTGGTAATACTGCCATAATAATTTTTATTTCATTACTTTAGTGAATTTAGGGGTCCTTGTGCTTGCGTGGAACGACAACCGGCCAGTTATCATGTTGACAACCATCGACGACCTGGATCCAATGCATTCCGTAAGCCGTTGGTCGGCCAAGGAAAAGAAAAGGATCCAGATCAAGCAGCCAAAAATTGTAGCCTGCTACAACAATCACATGGGTGGTGTGGACAGAATGGACCAAAATATAAATAACTATAGGGTTTCCATTGGCTCCAAAAAGTGGTGGTGGTCGTGCTTCTGCTTTGGAGTTGATACTGCAGTGCACAACGCCTGGCAGTTGTATAGAAAATTCCACCCTAAGTGGGACTATCTCCAGTTTCGCCGCTATGTTGCCACCTCCTATATGCAAACATATGGAAGTCCACCCACAGGACCCGGCCGAAGATCATCCCAAGATAGACAACTAACTTCTAAGCGAGTAAATAAGAGTGTGCGGCTTGACGGGTACAATCATTGGATTGCCACAACAGACTTATCTCTTCACTGCGCGGTTTGTGATGGGAGAACTAACAAGAAATGCGAAAAATGTAATGTAGGCCTGCATCCTGTACCTTGCTTCAAAGAATTCCACGTGAAAAACTAACGAAAATAGCAAAATCTCATATTTTTCATTATCAAATGCTATTTTTGACAACATTTTTATAATAAAACCGGTACTTTTACCCCTGTATATGATGTTTCCAAAGAAATTTTTTTTTGAAATTTTTAGGTTAATTTTCATACCCGTGGGAAAACAGGGGTTAAGCTAGAAAAAATGGCTTATTTTTTATTCTTTAGAAATTTTAATGTTTCAGGTTTGGGTTTGGTTTTGGTGTATTTAGGGCAGTTTAGGGTACTTTGTGTGGTTTAGGGTGGTTTGGGGTGATTCGGACACAATCTAAAAATGCTGGATATTATAGCTGGATTCTACGTTGAAATCAGTAAAAACAAAAAAATTCGGCGGAAAGTTGACAGGTGGAAAAAATCCAATTCCCTATCCAAATATTGAGAAAAAAGGAGAATACAAAAAGGTGGGAAAGTTCTTAGCAAATCGGGATTCAAGAAAATAATGCCTTAGCTAAGAAATTCTTAGCAATTTCTCGCTTAGCAAAAAAAAATTCTTAGCAAATCGACCGCTTAGCAAAGGTATAACGACGACTCGATACACATTGTGACTCGATACTGCAACTCGATACAGTTGCGACTCGATACTGCGACTCGATACAGTTGCAACTCGATGCTGCGACTCGATATAACGAGACCCGGATTTAACTGCAGATTCAACCTGTAATTATATTTTGGAGTAACAAAGTCGTTCTGTTATATATTTTCTTTATATAGATTAATAGCGTGTTGATATATTCTCTTTCCACTAGTTTTTTCAGTATTTATTT
Source organism: Ditylenchus dipsaci (assembly GCA_004194705.1). Taxonomy (NCBI): domain Eukaryota; kingdom Metazoa; phylum Nematoda; class Chromadorea; order Rhabditida; family Anguinidae; genus Ditylenchus; species Ditylenchus dipsaci. Next base: position 55,605 of record SADC01000200.1, read on the forward strand.
TACAGGTATTAATAAGCATGGACAGAATCGTACTAGTGCACATGCAGAGTATTGGAGCTCGAACCGCACCGGTTACCTATACCGATGGTGGCAGAGGTTGCTACGTCTGGACGAAGACAGGAAGAACTTCAGTGAAAAATAGAGTTAAGCGGGGTTATTTCCGTTGCTCCGGATGTCAAGCCTGGAATGAATCATCTGCCGACAAATCGAAAGTCAAGTCTTTGAAATTTAATCTTTCTGCTGCAACATGGCTGGATGATCCTACTAATTACAGTCACATATGCGAACCGAAAGCAACCAGCACTGTGAACTAGTTTTTTTCTAAAATCATTACGCCGTGTTTCTTTATAGGTAACAGGGACGAATATTCGGATGAGTTTCCTCTGGCGAAAGGGCAGCTGGTGTAGCAAACAAGAAACAGCGGTAGCAGTAAGGGTTCGGATGGACCAAAGGATCATTCGCGATTGTCGACAAAAAACAGAACAAGGTATTTATTTTTTTAGTTGGATTATACGAATCAGGTCTGCAGAGTACCGACAGATTCGGAATGCAGCTTGTGGAAGCGTGGAAGCGGTGGAGGCAGCCCTGTATAGATCAAGTAGGAAGCGCTTTCCCATATCACAACGTTTGCTCAATTTTTGGCTGATGAAAACAAGAGAATGCGACTAACTCTTCGTGCAACGAATGTAATGATTGTACATGAAGATTTTGGCGAACAACTTCTACTTCATGGAGGTTGTATTCATTCCATCGGTTTTCTACTCGAAAACTTAATATAGTGTCCTGTTCCAGATAACGATATGCTCATTTTCTCTTCACCACCGCAATTAAATCTTCTAAGAAGCTGCGCTCACATAATATTAGATGGGACATTTAAGTATGCGCCTAATGGAGTAAAGCAGATTTATCGAAAATTTGGACTGGTCAGAGGAACCTATGCAACACCGCTGGTCACTGTGCTTATGAAAGGAAAAACAACAGAACAGTATCGAAGGATGTGGCAACAAGGTACTTAATTATTTCTGTTTCAACGTTGTGTATTCAATTTAGTATGAGATCGCCTCGATTTTTTAGGCGCTGTTCGATACGCTAATTTCGATGCAGTGTTCCGACCAATTGGGATCGGAACAAGGAATTTAGGGGCTAGATTGCCGAATGTCCCTAGGAGGACCAGAATCGGGCAGTAAGGTCCCATAGACACCGATTTTTTCAGCTTAATAATTTTATTTGAAATAATAGCAATTATTTAGACAATATTAAGCAGAGGGGTGATTAGATGGCTGGTAAGAGAAGCACAAAGCATAAAAAATGGCGAAAGGGGGGGGGGGTTTATAAAGGCAGCCAGCTTCAGCTTGTTCCGCCTATTACAATGAAAGGGAGAAGGGGGATAGGGCAAAAGAGAAGAGACAGAAAGGGGGGTACAGGAATTTTATAAAAAAGAAGGAGAGGAAAAGAGAGAGGAGCTGGCGTCAATTGGCTTGGCCAAGATCGATGAGATTGTAAGAAAAAAGAAGGGAAGCAGCTAGTCTGCTTCCTGTAAAAGAATTTGCAAAATACTTGCAAAATTTGCCTGATCGTTGATCGATTGGCATGAAAAAGAAATAAAAAGAATTAGCCTGCAAAACGGCCAGAAAAGATACACAAAAAAATGCCTAAAAACGGCCAAAAACAGGGGTAAATTAGCCTAAAAACGGCCAGAAAGAGACACAAAAGATGCTGAAAACGGCAGATAACAAGGGTGAAAAAAGCCGATTTTCGGCACAAAACAGGTCAAGAAGCGCCCATGGGGCCATAATACAATAAAAAATGCCCTCTTAGGGCTGTTCGCTCGCATCTGAGCTGAGATGCGACAGCAAAACTAGCTGCCTACAACTCATTTGCAGAACTCTTTCCTGGGGTATCAGTCAAACTATGCTCGTGCCATGTAAAATAGGGGCTATATCGCAAGGTAACGTTTTGGTTCATCTATGTGCTTTTATGATTTTTTTAAGATCCCGTCAATCGGTCTCGCAACCGAATATCAGAATAACACGGCGGTTCAAAACGTAGTCCGAATGATAGACGCTCTCCAACTTACCCCGATGAGTGAGTGGAAAGTTTGCTCACTGATTCTAACTGCGGAAATTAGAGGCTCTGATTTGCTCGATGTTACGTAAGAAAGCCTCTTAGATGTCTTGCACTATTATAAGTGAGTATTTTATGTGCATCTTCTAGTAATACTGAATTTGTTTGACTGAGTTTAGGACTACAGGGATATCGCGAGGAGAAATCTTCTGCTTATTTGGCCATGCAGGACCACGAACTACTCATCATGCAGAAAGCTACCGTGCAAGCAGCGCAATCATTTCTCTAGAAACTCAAAGCTGGAAAATTGGGTGATCTCATTCAGAGAAGTAAGAACTGTTTCTTACGTACCGTATTACCTCTAATGAGAGCCCATGTCCTAATAAGAGCCCCCTTGGAGGGAGGTTCAAAAATGAGAGCCCATGACCTAATAAGAGCCATCCCCCCCCCCCCCCCCCCCTTTCATGAAAAATGTATTTTTTGCTGGCTTTTTTTTGCTGATCGCAATTTTTCTTGTTGTGATTTTTCGGTGTAATCTTTTAATCTTTTACGGAAGTGGTTCTGAAGAGAAAAGCAAACAAGTCGGGAGTGGCTCCGAAGGCAAAAACGAGGAGGTCAAAGCACCGCGAAAGCGAAAATCTTACTCTGCGGAATTCAAGCTGAAGGTCGTCAAGTTTGCGAAGGGCAACGATAAAGCAAAAGCCGTGTCAAGTTCGGAGTTGATCGCAAGCAAGTGCACAGCTGGGTGTAGTAGGAAAAGCAGTTGCACCAGATCAAGTCAGTATTGTCTTTGCCGTTTACTTGGATCCTTCGGTGGCAAGTGCATCGATGAATTGAGCGCAAAACAGGTATTTTTAAGTGGTTGAATCTGTAAAAAACTTCCTGCATCTAGGTTTCGGTCCTCACAACGGGAACGAGTGGACAACTGGTGGCAATCCGGAAGCGCCCTCGATGGATGTCTATCTGCAGTGGATCGTGGACGCGTGAAATTTATTGCCATGAGAAGCAATTGCAAAGTCGTTCAGGGGTTAGCTTTTTGTTTTCTTCGCTAACCAAGACTTCTCCTCTTCAGTCTGCGGGAATACGATTTGTCATGTCTAGAGCGAGGACGACCAAGTGCATTGCTTCAAGGATTCCGATAGACAGTTTTAGCTGATGGAGGCACGCTACTTAATTCGACAGGCGATGGCTGAATCAGTAGAAATCGACAGTGACGAAGACGAAGAAAATGGGTGCGTGAGCGATGAATCTTTGATCTTTAAAAAATGATGATATCAATGATTTTGACAAAGAATTTCACCATATTTGATTGTTAGAAAATTTGAATAAAATTTGTTTGGTTTGATGATGGGGCATAAAAATTTTCTTCGGCACCGAGAGGTTGAAAAATAAGAGCCCTGGGCTCTCATTAGAGGTAATACGGTATTTCAGACATAAAATATTTCAGCTTGCAAATACGAAAGAACTGGATGCGCAGAGTGTGTATGAAGGACAACAGCCACGAAGACGCCAAGCGCAAGGATTTATTGGATTACGGACAGTATCACGGAAACTCAGGTTTGCGGTATGAAGTATTCTTTTATTTAATCGTTTTTCAAAATTCTCTACTCCGGTACTCATCGTTGGATGCAGTTCTTTTGAGGGATGAAAGATACGAAAGAAAGATGTCTCGATATCTGAAGAGAATAGGTCATTTAATAGGAATAAACTTTGTCGAATACAGGTTGTTCACTGATTGTGCTGATGAATTTTCACTTAAGGATTTTAGGAGACTGCTTGATGAGGATGAGGAACATGTGGGAGTTGAACAAGAAAGGTTTCCAACTAAGCAAATGCCGAACTCCATCTTTATGACATTCAGGCTTCGAAGGACGTGGACGTTATGTTGAATAAAGAATCAGCTCAAAGTCTCAAAATACTGTAATGTTAACCACTTTTGTGGTTATTCTGTCTCTGCCTAATAAAATGTAAAAAAATTTGACTGCTATAAGTGAATTTTCTTTGTGATTAATAAACGATTTTTACGTATAAATAAAGCAGAAAGAGCTACAGCAAGCCAAAAAAAACAAAGAATATCGAGAACAAAGAATATCGCAGCATAGAGTTGCAACTGTATCGAGTCGCAGTATCGAGCCGCAATGTGTATCGAGTCGTATGCCATCCGTCTTTTCTCTCCATCCACTTTATCTTTTTGGCTCAAATTGAATTGCAGCGGTAAACTGTGAATTTCAACGGTAAATTAATTTTTTTCAACGGTATTTTCAAATTTGCCATAAAACAATGAAATTCAACGGTAAATTTGTGAAATTCAGCGGTAAATTTATCGTAAAGTCAACTTCACAGTCCGTTGTCTTATTTGTGTATCAAATATAAGGATTTCATCTGAAACAAAATTTATGCTTTGCGCCAACTATTTAACCTTGGGGTCATTTCTATGAGGCAACGGACTGTGAAGTTGACTTTACGATAAATTTACCGCTGAATTTCACAAATTTACCGTTGAATTTCATTGTTTTATGGCAAATTTGAAAATACCGCTGAAAAAAATTAATTTACCGTTGAAATTCACAGTTTTACCGCTGCAATTCACTTACAGCCTATCTTTTTTCATTTTTCATAATTCTGACAACTCATTTTTTTACCCGCAGCTACTTTGGAATTTTTTTAACGGAATTTTTTGTTTCGAGTAAATTATTCCTCAAAGGGGGAGTGTATCTCTTGTCCGTATGAAAACCGTTTAAATTCAAATTAAACCACTTTCTGAGCTTGCTGGTTCGAATCTCGCTGGGTGTAAACTTGATTTTGTTCGCAGTCTTTCAGCGATTGAGCTGAATTCATGCTAAAAAATATCGACGAATCCATTGGAAAGATTTCCGGGATTACTTTTTAGTCAGCAACTGTCTTAAATTGCGAAATCAGCCAGAAACCATATATATTGGTTTATGTATGTTTTAACTATCAGTCTATTTTATTACTTTTTAAGAGTGATAGTCATCTTCAAGAGTTAGAAATACGCAAGGTACCTCATAAAAAAATTCCTCATCAATTAGAAATAGACAGTACGTCGATAATTACTTCAGGATCGGGTAGCTTGATTTACAAAATTACTGATTTTCGGATGATAGTCAAATTTCTATTCCTGGTTTTAACTGTAGCTTAGCTATTATGCTTGTCAAATCATACATGATAATCTAGCTCGGTTCGCTAGACCCTGACAATTATTTAGGTAAAAAGTCGAAATTTCAAAATGCGTGACACTCATTTTTTTATAGACCAGAACTCAAAAAAATGTCTTTTTTTAACTCCTGAGCAGTGTTTTCAAAAATCAAGGTCAAGGTCTAAAATCAAGGTAAAGTCAAAGATTAAGGTCACGTTGAACTTGACCTTGATTTAAAAAAAATAAACTCAAGTTCAAGATCAAGGTCAAGATGGAACTTGACCTTGAACTCGACCTTGACTTTACCTTGACTTTGACCTTGACTTTACGATCTTGTCCACAGATTTTATTCCACCAATGGCAACAGTCTGACGCGTACCATGAAACGACGAAACGACCAATCGGATTATATTGTGAACGCCTGAATGAAACAACAACAACTGGTGAACAACAATTATATGGAACAAAAAAGTTCCATATAATCTTACCTCAACACACGTGGGCTCTGCAGGAATGAGCTCGACAATGCCAGCCTTACCAGACTTCAGAAATTTCGGAGCATCTTCAACCTCTAAACGAAAATAATTCTTTAGAGATTCTCGACTTGTGTAACAGATGCCTACCTTGACGGGATCCCACTTCGAGTTAGAAGAAATAGAGCCGCGACGAATATCCTTCACACAGATGCTTTTGACGTAAAAGACTCAGGGAAGTGCTTTTGCTTGACATCTTATAACTCAAAGGCTCAAAGATGAAAAAACAAAGGTGCATGAAGAAAGCCAAGGTAAATAAGACAGAAGTAAGAGTAAAGTCAAGGTAAAGTAAAGGTCAAAGTCAAAGTAAAGTCAAGGTCAAGGTCACCTTGAACTTGACCTTGAACTTGACCTTGAACTTGACCTTGATTTTTGAAAACACTGCTCCTGAGGCGATTTTAGATCGATAGGGTGTTTGGAAACACTTTTAAAAAGAATTCATTTGGGCGGGGGTATACTCCGGTATGGCCGGAACATTCATAATTATTAAAAAGATCAAAATTACATCTGGGAAAAAGGTTACAGCCTTATCTAAGTTTGCAGTTCGTCTATGGGTCACATGTTTCAAAAGCCTATTTGAACCACCCTTAAGATTCGGAAAAAATCTGGGAAAGCCATCGTGTTCCCCGTGAACTTCTGCGTTAAGAGAGGCAAAAGTCACGCTCGAGGGTGGGAGTGTTAAAGAAAATTTTACGGAAACTTCAATAACCCCAGAAGTCAACCAAAAAGTTAAGCAAATATGACAGCTCTAGAACTACAAATAATAGAAAAAACATCTTTGAGTCTTTTTGTTTCCGTAGTCGCCGTACTCTTTGAATATACGAAGACTCATGAGTTACAACCACAAAACACCAACCCCGGCACACAATACAATTTATTCTACAATTTACAAAATAATGATAATAATGATGGCAAACGGACAACATGTTTATACACCACAAATCAGGCGTGTTTTTTCAACTCATTTCGAGACCTGTTCATCGGAAACGCTAGCGAGGATGCGTTTCAGATGCGTGTTCTTGCTAGAAATTTGGATGCTGTTTTTTTCAATGAAGGCGTGCAATTTCTTCAGTGATTCCTTGCTACGCCGTTTACCTAAAATAGCAAATGAACTTTGTTCAGCCACCTGAATTTTAATTAAAAAGGAAAAATTTACGGCACCCTTTTGACATTGATTTCTACTATAGTTTTTGCTTTCTTACTGCTTCAAAACCCCTTCAGGACCTTCAAGGTTTATAGCATATAGACAGAAATATCGGCGGTGATAGACCCCCCATACCATCCTGTGGAAATAGTAGATAAAGGTAAAAAAATTGTCAAAAGGCAGCCGTAATATCCCTTCCCCCTACAAGTGAATAGTACACTTTTAAATGATCCCAACTTCTACAAATCGTTTCGAGGTGCCGAGTGTTTCGGCTAGGAAAAATTTGACAAAAAAAAAATTTTGACAGGCTTAACTGACGAAGGGGAACTTTAAAGGGGGGAACTCTATATACGCATCGCATTTTGTCGAAAGTTCTAGTCCCACTAGGAGTGTTTTAATTTACTTTTTTAGTAAGTTTTTTGAATTTTAGGTCCAAAATCATCGAGCAATCGATTGCAGCCATTTCCAGCACTGATTTGCTGTCAGAAACTGCCTCAATTTTGCCATTTTTGAGCAAATGACCACAAAAATTAAAGGAAACCAGCCAAAATGATGCGTACTAGGAACTGAGATTTTTTGCAATTTCAATTTACATTATTTTATACACCGTATGCTGAAAATGACTGCAAGAAGCAGGGCTACATTTTGAGTGTAAGGTTGCAAATGAGTATGTAAATTAAAATTGGGGAAAAACGTCAGTTCCAGGATACTACCGAAAAGTACTGGTATAGTCCTATTGAGGATTACATCGAATTGGATTTTTTATATTTTAGCCCTAGTTTTATACCAACTTTTCATCTGTATGATAGCTCAAATGAAAGCCCAGAAGCTTGGCTACATTTTGACACTAAACTTGTAATAAAAGAGAAAAAAAGTAAGGTCTGCAGCCAGTGGTAGTCAAACCTGTGACCTAAGCGATGCATATATAAAGTTCCCCCCCCCTTTAATGACAACTTTTTCTGCGTATTCAAAGTTTCAGAAAAATCTCATGGTCCATAGGTCATTCCTAATTTTTTCGTCAGTTTTCAGAGGTGGGAAGCCAAATTCACATGGGATTTGGGCACGCTCTACAAGAATACGCGGATAAAAAAAAATTGTCGAAAAAAACCCTAGGCCACGGTCAGGGTCCCTCCCTTGTGAACTATTTAAGGCATGAGGGGAAGGAGAGAGATGTGCCATTTTAGATTGTGCCAAATCAAATTCAGTTTATGCGCCTGCAGTTTGTGCCCCTTTAATTTGTGCCCTTTTCAAATTGTGCCAATTCAAAATGTGCCTCTTCAGTTTGTGCCAATTTCAATTTGTGCCTATGTATTTTGTGCCACACTTTTGACTAATTCACAGACCAAGAAAAAAAATTTTCATCGTTGAAAATTTATGTGTGCCAATTTTGTGGGAGAGGCGCATGGTTGGACCGCCGCCGGCGGCACCCCTTCGGTTACCTTCGGCGGCCCCCCGGCCACCGATTTAACATACAGCTGGTCGGTCCCCAGGGTGTATGTTAAATCGAGAGTCGACTGTATGTCAAATTCCATAAAGTATGATTATGACAGTGACATTTGTGGAGCAGTGAGAGTCGAATAAGTTGTCCGATCTGGCAATGGCAAGCAACGTCGGGCTCGAATAGTGAAATTGTTCTAAATTTTGAAAAAAAAATTTACAAATTTATTTTCTAAACAGTAGGCGCAAACAATAAAACAATTCTAAATTATTATTGACAAAATCTGTGTAGTCCGGCGCACATTTAAGTATTTCGAATTGCCATGATAAGGAAGAGACAGGGTCCTTTAAACGCCTGCAAACAAAACAAACCCTGGTATGCAGTGATGGCCCAAGATTCCACAAAGATATCGATCATTCTAACCAAGTTCGTGGCGTCCAGTTGTTCACCTTCACACAAACGCGCTTGTATCTCCTATTCTTGAAATTCATTTTCCAGATCTCCAGCAAAGCATGTAGCTCAACCTCCTTGCAGTATCTTTTCTAAAATAACCAAATAAACTTCAGATCCAATGAAATATCGAAACAAGTTGGCAAATGTTATTTAATGACTTGATCGCCGAGAATAAAAAACGAAAAATTATACCACAAATTAGAAGAAGGAAAGAAAAAACGAATTACTCACTAAAGAAGCCTGCAAATTTAACACTATCTGGGTACCACCACATAAGTAGTCCCACCTGGGTACGACCACCTGAGTGCCACTAACTGAGTACATCCACCTAATTACCATCATCTGGGTACCCTCTTGGGTCACTTCTGGGCACCCTTTCTTGAGTACCACCATTTGGCTATCACCCTTTGAGTAGCCCAGCCTAGGTATAACTACTTGAGTGCCCCAATCTGATTACCACCACCTAGATACAACCACCTAAGTACGTCTTCTGGGTGGCCCTATTATCGGGTACCATCGCCTGGGTATCACACCTTCAGCGCCGCTTCCCCTCACCGAAGTTGCTTCACCCAAATACCACCACCTGAATTTCATCTCCTGGGCAACTGGGTATCACCCTCTGGGCGCCGACGTCTACATACCTCCTCTAGGTATTTTTTGAATACCACCTCCTGGATACTCAATCTGTGAATCACCACCTGACTACCACTATGCTGAAACCCCTTATTTGGGACTGAGGTTTTATAGTTAGTAAACCACTGAGTTTCGAGCTTGTACGGGCCAGTTCGACCTCTATATCTATTCAAAATTCACTGTTTGATAGCTGATTTTGTAGCTGAGGTTCTGTAGTTTTCACCATTGGCTCTACCCTTGTTCTTTAACCTACAGTTCTTTACCGGTAAATTCTTTAACCGGTCAGTTCTTAAAGCAGCTGTTCTTCAACTGGGTTGTTATTCGACACTTTTAATCTGACTTTCACTTAATTTTCTGATCTCATCTCGATTAGCGTTCAGGTTTGACTGCATTAATTCAGTTGAAGAACAACCCAGTTGAAGAATAGCAGGTTGAAGAATTCCCTTTTTTCCAATATGCAGGGTGTCCCAGAAATTTGATACACTTTGAAGAGCCATAACTTATTTTATACGACGTTTTTTGAAATTCTGTAAACGCAGATCGACTCAGTTTTTATGAAAATTTTTTTGGTATATAATGTCAAAAACACGATTTTTGCTTGGTCCCTCTGTGGTTTAGGTCTCAACTATCCAGAGGCCATCTACAGATCAGAGCCCAAACCACAGGGGGGACCAAGCGAAAATCGTGTTTTTGACATTATATACTAAAAAAATTGTCATAAAAAACTGAGTCGGTCTGCGATTACAGAATGTCAAAAAAACGTCGTATAAAATAGCGTATTCTCTCTAATAGAACCACACTCTCTATTAGAACCACACTCTCTAATAGAATCACACCCCCAAGGGGGGTTGAGAAATAGAACCACATGTGGTTCTATTAGAGAGAATACGGTAAGTTATGGCTCTTCAAAGTGTATCAAATTTCTTGGGACACCCTGTATATATTAGAATGAACCCGTTGAAGAATAACCTGGTTGAAGAACTTACCGGTTGAAGAATTACCGGTTGAAGAATTTATTGATGGAGAATTTACCGGTAGAGAACTGTAGGTTCACCTAGAAAAACCACTGAGTTCCGAGCTTGTCCGGGCCAGTTCGACCTTTTACACTTTACAAAACCCACTGTTTGATATCTCATTTTGTAGTTGTGGATTTGCAGATAAAAATGAAAAAAGTGAAATGTAAACACCGGGAACAATGAGTTTCAAAGATTTGAGGGGTAAACAGATGATTTAATGGGGTAAACACATAATTTATGGGTGTTTTCACCTAAAACTTTTTAGTTTATCGCTGCTTCTTTAAACGTAACCAGCGTATCATATGTTATTGATAGATAATTAATTTACATATCTTTTTAACAAAACAAATATGAATTACCTTATTCCCTTTGTGAACAATTTACAGCCAAAACAAAATTATCAACCCGGCGCCGGCGTCGGCGCTGCCATCAGCGCTAGCGCCGGCGCTGAGGCGTTTTAAAAAAGGGTCAGCGCCGGCGCTGGCATCTGAGCCAAAATTTTTTAAGGGAGGCGCTCGGTGCCGCGCTGGAGCCTTTTTTCAGAAGAGGTCGGCGCTGGAACAACACTGTTCAAGATCTTTCTTTTTGCACTAAAGTGGCGTCTTTTAGGTCTTTTCCATCCCAATACAGCCCTAAAACCCTTTGAAAATCGTCAAAAAGGGTTTTTTGATGGCCTTAAAACTTCATTGTTCATAGACCCGAACTCAAAAAAATGCCTTTTTGAATTTCTGAGGTGTTATTCTGAAATTTAAAAATATTTGTATCAACAATAATAGGAATAAATTATAGCTAAGGGTGCATCAGCCTGAGGGTTAATTGTCCGTGCCCCATGCCATATCGCAAGTGACAGAATATATTTAAGCGAAAATTTAACGCTGGACTTACTCATCAAAATTAAAAAAAATTCAACCCTAGTAGCGAATACCTGTTTCAGCGGGTCGCTTGCCTCCTTGACTTTGCATTTCGATTTCTCGGACGAAACTTGCCTTTTCTCTTCTTTCTTGTTGCCCTTTTGTGAATCGACATGAATAGATTCTACGGCTTCATTTGCTGGACATCCACAACTTTTATCTTGCGCTGTTTCTTGTCGATCTTCCTCTGATCTATTGCGATTTTGAGGTGGCAAAAGTAGGCATTTTCAAGAATTACGGCGAATTTTTCCAACGAATCTAGGTCGCACTGTGAAACAGATAGGATTAATTAATTACGATAAATAAAAATCTTGTTCATCTACGACTCTTACTGATTAGTCGACGAGAGGGACATTGCAGAAATCTGCATGAGAAACCAAGGGATAGATAAAAAAAGCTTAGAAAAAATAAGAAAATGAAAATTTCCTGTTTTCATATAAAAGCTCGAGATCATCTTATGTCCTAAAATGAAGAAGAACCGCAAGAGGAAGCAGGCTCACATAGTTTTAAGAGAATAACCAAAATGAGAAAGTAAAAAATACCTGTTTTTTCCAGAGACGAAGTGATTTGAAGAAGGCATTTCCATTTATAGAAAACTAAAAATTAGGAATCAGTTAATTGACTGAAACAACCGTAGCCTTCCGAATGTGGCAGTGAATTCCGTAGACACATTCAGACAACATTAGAGCCCATCTCTAGAGCTGAGTTGTCCCAAGAGCGCTAACGTCACTTACCGACAGCATGAAGATCAGCGCATCGTCCGAATAACCGTTCAAGATCAGGGAGGCAACCAAGTGAGCGATGAATTCAGATGTATTGAGCCTCTTCATGCATATATCACGTAATCGTACTAGAAAACGTTAAAATAATGGTTAACCACATGAAACAGATGAACTTACTAATTCGATGCCGACAAACTTTTTGGGCAGGTTCCCACTTCCCTTCTTTTGTCTGCTTTTCTTCTTCCTCTGTTGGCTGTGATTCTATTCCTACGGATTGAATCAGCTCTTCTTTCTCTGCTTGATTGCATTCTTCTTCATAGTTCTCATTTGTTTCGTATTTCTGCGCAAGCTTGGCCTCGTCTTTGTAGCTACGCAGACAGAAGTCCAGCAGCAAATGCAATCCTATTGTAGAATGGTACAGCTCCACTTGCTCAGCGAAAAAGTCGGCAGATTCTTTGAAGCACCTAAAAGGCAAAAATTTTAACAAATCGAAATTCAAAGATTGGTCGAAAAAAATAATCACAGATTGACATTTTCTCACACCATATTTTCTTTGAGTCATTTGAAAAAGACTACAAGCCGTGGTTTGAGGGTTACGGAATCTGTAACGTACAAAAAATCTATTTTAGGGTGTAGAAAGCTACTTTTTATAAAGCGTCCTAGACCAAAAACTGACAGCAGCCGGGATTAAGGCAGGGTAAGCCTAGTCCGCGACAGTTCTGGTCGAAACCAACGCATGTTGAAGAGTAATTGTACAAAAACCAGGCGAGGAAGTTTATTTCTGATTTAATTACTAGAAAATAGCAGTTCCTAACTCCAAGTCACGTATCAAAAAGATTTTTTCGTCAGTTTGAGTTTGCTATTACAGTCAACTCTCGATTTAGTGTCACTCCGATTTAGTGTAACTCTCGATTTAGTGTATAATTTTTTACGATTTGGTTGGTTAATTCGAAAACATAAGGAATCATACCTTCGATTTAGTGTCTCTCGATTTAGTGTAACTCTCGATTTAATGTACATTTTTTCCGGTCCCCAGGACTTACACTAAATCGAGAGTTGACTGTATTTGTTAAAAGCATACTTTCTATCTAGGTAGAACTTCACGCCTTCCAAAATCAAGGTGTTACGAATATACGTTTTCTGTTTGATGCTTTTGATGCCCTGTTCTCCGCACATGCTTAGGATTCTCGGCACAGGATTGGAGTAGTCATCACCATTACCACCATCATAGTTTCGCTGAGAAAAGCTTGAAAACACTACAAAGTAAAGTTTAAGAATCTTGAAAAATGATTTTTAAAAAGAAAAGGCAGCTTACTTGCATATGATGGAGTGATAAAGCGTGTATGTTTAGACAGGCTGGCAAAATGGCTCGGATGGCAAAGATTCTTCACAAATATTGTTGGAAAAAACAATAACCGATGTATGCACATTGCTTAAACTCTAAAAGAATTTTTAAATTTTTGAGTCGAATGTTTTTACAGAGGAGTGTAATATAGACACACTGCATCCATAGGCTATAGCCCGCCTTCCGTCACGATTTTTTAGGGTAATACTTAATTCTGCCCCTAATCTGTGAAAAATGCCCCCTAATTTCGGGAAAAATGCCCCTAATTTGAATTGCCGCCTAATTACTGAAAAATGCCCCTAATTTTCTGAAAAATGCCCCCTAATTTTTTTTCTCGTCATTTTTAGTCAAAATTTTGCGGGAATTCAAATTTTCTAGTCAGAAAATAACTTGGATTGGTCAGAATCCCACCGCGGAATGGCCAGAAGCGCCTGAAAGTTGGTTTTTTGGGTTTACTAAAGGGGGGGTATACTTTTTGTGAAAAATCGATTGAGCGGATCAGATTTCGGGTCCGATGGCTTAATCGCTCAGAATTCCAGGCTTACGGTGGTTTTTAAATTTTTTAGTCTGAACCAACCAAACCAAGTGGTCGTTCCACTTGGATCAAAATTTTTTTACGTTTTTCATGGTCCAAACCTGTTTTCTAGATCAACTCGGCATGCTGAAGATGGTTTGACAGTAGTAAAATGCCGTTTTCTCGAGTACTTTTTGAGTTTTGAGGAATAATTGATTTTGGTGAAATCATTTATTTGCCAAAACTCAAAAATACTCGAGGACTCAGGGACTTCTGGCCATTCCGCGGTGGGATTCTGACCAATCCAAGTTATTTTCTGACTAGAAAATTTGAATTCCCGCGAAGTTTTGACTAAAAACGACGAGAAAAAAAATTAGGGGGCATTTTTCAGAAAATTAGGGGGCATTTTTCAGTAATTAGGGGCATTTTCACAGATTAGGGGGCAGAATAAATACCACCCATTTTTTAGCCTCTTTTTAGGGGGCGCAACCAACGGAGCAGTTTCGGTACACCCACCCCAGTCAATTTCGGTATACCCACCCCAGTCAATTTTGGAACACCACTCCATTTAATTTTGTAATACACCCCTAATGCTACCCCACAATTGAAAGCTTAGAGTGTTAGCTACACGATGATGTAAAATTTCTTCGTTCAGTTCACTAAAATCAATTTATTTTAATAAAAATAGCCTCGATAAGAAAATGAAATATTCAAAACGGTTCTAGGCTTTTTTTATTAAATAAATTTAGTGCAAAATTTTTACATCATTGTGTAGCTAGTGGGGTAGCATTAGGCGATTACCAAATTGACTGGGGTGGGTATGCCGAAATTGACTGGGGTGGTGTTCCGAAAGCCCAACCAACTCGCCAACAAAAGACTCGCCAATGCAAAAGACTCGCCAATGTCAGAACTCGCCAACGCGAAAGCTCGGCAGCGTCAAATCTCGCCGACGGCCAATCTCGCCAACGGCAAATCTCGCCAACGACAAAACTCGCCAATGGCAAAACTCGCCAACGAAAAACTCGCCAACGCAGAAATTGGGCGCTACCCAGGTTCTTAAATTAGAAGTTATAATAAAGTACTGTTTTAAAAAAGTCAAAGTTTATAAAAAATGGTTTGGCCAAAAACAGGTTTAAAGAAAGATCATATTCGACAATAAACATTTGGCAAACAAATGCTTCGCTAAACAAATACTTTCTTCAAGTCAGAGTTTTCAAAAGACAAATTTTAAATTAAACTCCAGAATCCGAAAATTTGGGTTAAAGGGGCATGCTCGCGCCCGATGCAATAATTCTTGCATTTTGAATTCGCGGGTACCAGGCACGCCAGAGATTTGAATTTCAAATCAAATTTTGAAATCATTTTGAGTTCTGTGCTTTGATCTGTCGTGACTTGCCGGTAATTTTTGCTCTAATTTTTACGCTTGCCTTTCTTACTAACTGACTGTTTTGGTTTTAGCGTCAAATAATCGTGTGTTCAGCTGGTCATTCTCGTGCATGCTCAGGTTCTTCTCTTGATCTTGCTGTTTGTATTAGATAAGTTTTTTTTATTTTCTGTGCCGTCATTTGCTTTTTCCTTGTTCCGTTTTTCAGGTGTCTATCTGGAGGTCTCAAGAAGGAATTTTAGGTTCTCTCCTCGGGTATTTTCACACATTTTTACACAATTTACGCAGTGACTGCATACATCCTGTCAAAGTCCCTTATAAATGTAACGCCAAATATAGCAGGCAGCCATTTACGTAGCGACTTTCGACTTTGTCAGCCTGTATGCGGTCGAAGTGTCACTTTCTATGTGCCTTCGTGCTTCATTCTATGGCAGTATGGCTAGGCCCTTGTAACATATCTGTCGGAGCGCGTCAACTTCTCTGAAGAGGCTGCCTAGCGAAAGTGTTTATTCCGCTGGGCTTATAGCACTAAATTTTCAGGTTCAATCGACAATTGGGACCATATCTTTTACGTCTTGCATCTTTGTTCCGTATGGTCTATCCCGAAAGTTGCTTGGTTGTTCATTTGTAAAGTCCGCTAAAAACACACACCTCCGGCAATGAGAATGTAAAAGTTGTTGCAAACACGAAAAATGTGGGCAAAACTTTGATTACAAGTAAGTGCGGACTGGATGTAGGGCGGTTATGGTAACCTAAAAATTCTATCGACTGGAATCGGAAGATTGGAAAGACCTTACACTGCCGTATTACGACACTGCCGTCCAAATATCTTCTTTACGTCACCGAATTCCTCTTTCACTTCTTTCTTCGGTTTTCATCAGTTATAGACCCACTTTTTACTTTGGTATCCCTGTTTTTTGGCTTAGGTACGATTTCAGAAAAATTTTAGTGTAATGCGTGTTTACCAATAAAAAATATTTCAACTTTGACTCCATGATCACATTAGAGCAGGAGTGCTCTCAATCGGGAGTGCTGAACGAGCCATACAGACCAAAACATACCTGACTAATTGATGGATACAGAAAATGTAAGGAAGACACACTGACTAATTCGATTACTGCGCCAAAAAGGGAATGATATTTTCGCTCTCAAGTAAGGTGTAAGTTATACCACCTGTTGTATTTCAGCTTAAATGAAAACCGGTAACTTTCTGACTAACGGAAAAAAGAACCGTTTGTAATTTGGAAGAGGAAAGGGGGGATAGAGGTCTTCTGCCAAAATGGCACCCCATTATCATCCCTAGTGATCCAGACACCAAGCGGACTCGTGTTCGATTGCCTTCTTGAGCCAAAAAAACGATCCCGTGAGCTAACCATACTATAATCGGTAATATTTTTGTTTAGATTGATGTTTCAACATATTCACATATCCTAATTCTAAGAATCATCGCTGTTGATCGTTGTACGGATAGCTTCTCCCTAAAGTTAGATTCGTATACTACAAGTACGACTCAAAGCGAAATTGTTAGGTTGGTTTATGGTGTGAACCTAGTTAGACTTTTTCAGCATATCGAGCATCCGTCAAATGTCAAGCGTGGAACAAGTGCTGGACGGTAGTGTGTCTAGCTGTAAGAATTCTTGGAGCGAAGCCGGAAAAAAAGAGGAAGGGAGATACTATTTGAACTAAATTATGATCCAATAAATTGTTATAGTTATATGAATCTGAAAGCGTTATTGATTAATCAGGTATACTTTCTATCCAGGCGTCTTTGCTATGTGAGCTGCTACAAAGATGCAAGACGTAAAGATATGGTCCCAATTGTCGATTGAACCTGAAAATTTAGTGCTATAAGCCCAGCGGAATAAACACTTTCGCTAGGCAGCCTCTTCAGAGAAGTTGACGCGCTCCGACAGATATGTTACAAGGGCCTAGCCATACTGCCATAGAATGAAGCACGAAGGCACATAGAAAGTGACACTTCGACCGCATACAGGCTGACAAAGTCGAAAGTAGCTACGTAAATGGCTGCCTGCTAAATTTGACGTTACATTTATAAGGGACTTTGACAGGATGTATGCAGTCACTGCGTAAATTGTGTAAAAATGTGTGAAAATACCCGAGGAGAGAACCTAAAATTCCTTCTTGAGACCTCCAGATAGACACCTGAAAAACGGAACAAGGAAAAAGCAAATGACGGCACAGAAAATAAAAAAAAACTTATCTAATACAAACAGCAAGATCAAGAGAAGAACCTGAGCATGCACGAGAATGACCAGCTGAACACACGAGATTATTTGACGCTAAAACCAAAACAGTCAGTTAGTAAGAAAGGCAAGCGTAAAAATTAGAGCAAAAATTACCGGCAAGTCACGACAGATCAAAGCACAGAACTCAAAATGATTTCAAAATTTGATTTTGAAATTCAAATCTCTGGCGTGCCTGGTACCCGCGAATTCAAAATGCAAGAATTATTGCATCGGGCGCGAGCATGCCCTTTAAGCTGAAAGTAATTTAAAATCAGTTTACCCTATCCAGAATCGTGTCCTGAACACGCTTTGTTAAGACCAAAATGCTGTTTTAACCAGCTGTAATCTTAATACCGTGGTAGTTACCCCCTCCAAGGTGGCCGACTTTTAGTTTTTCTTTAAACTTGTTTTTGGCGAAACCATTTTTTTATAAACTTTGACTTTTTCGAAACAGTACTTTATTATAACTTCTAATTTAATAACCTGGGTAGCGCCAGAAATTGCCATTGCGAAACCCACAAACGGGTGCGGTCAATTCGTCTACGGTCAATTCGTCTAGAGGTCAATTCGTCCACAAAATTATTTTCAAATGATTCTTTTTCGTCTTGTGAAGAAGTTCTGTTATTTTAAGACTTTTTCGATACTTCAGAGTCTGAAGTATCTGAAGTTCAGACTTTTGTTTTTTTCACTTCTGTTTTTCTGCTTCTGTTTTTTATACGTAAAAGTGGTCAAATCGCGTAAAAACAAGGTTTAAACCAGTTTTTCAGCCAGGGGGATTCTATACTCCGGCCTAAACTTTTTGCGAAAATTTGATTGGGCGGATCAGAATTCCAGTTCAATCGCTCAGAATCCCACCCTAGACCACTCAAAACCACCATAAACCTGAAATTCTGAGCGATTAAGCCCATCGGAATGGAATTCTGATCCTCCAAAAATCGAATTTTCGCAAAAAGTTTACCCCACCCCTTCAACAAACCCCCAAAAAACCAACTTTCAGTGGCTTCTGGCCACTCCAGGGTGGGGTTCTGAGCAATCCAAGTCATTTTATGAAAAATTTGTCGCATAATTAAAATAATTTGCTGCAAATTAAGACTTTTTGGTGCAAAATTGATTTGCTGCAAAATTAAGATATTCTGATGCAAAATTAGATGTTGTTGTTCTCTTCACTAGTCTATGTCTTTCTGATCTATTATCAGAATATTATAATATAATATTATAATATCATAATATTATTGGTTCTCTAAAACATAGTCAGTACTGGAGGTTGCGCTCGAGCCATTAGTTGAACTGATCTAACCATAAGTGAGATTACTTTTTTTGGTTTGCTTTCGGTGCTTTTGACCTAGTCTCTTTGAACAAAGTGTTCATGGAGAACCTACATTTTTTGGGACATATTTCCGGATAAATCCAGTTCCAAATTTAACATTTTTATATCGAAGAAATATTGAGACAACACAAAAAGGTTAGAACGAGTTAAAGTTTTTTTTATTTTAATTAACCGAAACAAAAACATATTGAGATTTTTACAATATTTAAAAAAATTTTGAGACCCAAACAGGCAATAATTTGAAAAATGAGATCTGTACGAAATGAAGCAAATAAAGGCAGGGATAAGCATTAATGTCAGAAATGCACATATCTTAACAAATTCAGTCGTCTGAAAGTTTAAAATAACTAGGTCTACTGCTCAGGCATGTCTTTAACACTGAAATACACAACAAGAAGTTTGGCCATAGTTGATAAAGATCTTTGCAATTATACAAGGAGACTGTGTGTCAGCTCACCTTGACCTTCGCCACGAATTTGGATGATCGGAAAAGGTGGGTAATACATTATTGATCTCCTTCTCCATTTATTCTCGACTTTTTTCAACTACTTATTGTTCATTTTTACTACTGATTTCGAAGCCTCTTGAACTGTACCTAAACGAGTTGTGCTATGACTGTCAACATTCAACCCGTTGAATCTGGAGTAGATGATTGCTATCAGCCTAGTAGTGTGCTTGTAACTGGTGGATGTGGATTTATCGGTTCCAACTTTTTGAATTACATTTTCACTATGTGGCCAACTGCTCGATTTGTGAATGTGGGTTCAACATTTAATGCATAAAATGACAATAAAAATAGGATTGATTTAACCGAGGGCTGAAAAAGTTACAGATTTGCTTTCTTATAGCAATAATTGCGCATTATGCAATTTGAAAAACGATGAAAGTGCTTTTTCGAAAAAAAACATTATTGAAATTTTTACCTAGGTCCCACTTTGGGGCTATCAAAAAAACATTGGCTAAAGTGCATTGTATTGCCTCCTCCCAAAACAACCCGAAAGCATGTTTTTTCAACATATTAGCACCTGAAACGTGTAGAAAACATGTTTTTAGGCGCGGCCGACCATTTTTCAAAAATTTTTTTTGGCCAGAATTTGACTTTTTGCTTTGGGGAACCAAGGTAAACCACCCTGAATGGGTATGCAGACCTATAAAGATAGTATTCGAACAAAGTTTTGTTCACTGGGGCCTACCGCATAAATAAACTCTGGTATGCATGCTTTTTCATGCATCTAGAGTCACTTTCGAGTGATTTGTGTCTGATGTATGTAGGTGTGCGCATCTCAACCCCAAGCAACCAAGCCCCATGCGCCCCCGAAGGGGGCTTGGTTGGTTAGAGATGCGCGCACTCACTTACCTTAGACATAATTCCGAGCAAGACTCTCGGTGAAAAATGTATAGAGAGACTCTTTTTGCCCAGCTCCAGTGACCAAAACGGGCAGAATACTCTTATATGAGGTGCTACCATTTAGATACCTTTTAGGGTGGTTTTTTCTTAGTCCCCCAAAGCAAAAAATCAAATTTTGGTCAAAAAATTTTTTTTGAAACATGGTCGGCCGCGCCCTAAAAACATGTTTTCTACACGTCTCAGGTGCTTATAGGTTGAAAAACATGCTTTCGGGCTGTCTTGGGAGGAGGCGATATAAAGCACTGCGACGAAAACATTTTATAAAAAAACTAATCGCGCACTTAAACATCCTTGATTTTTTCAGATTAGAAAAACGTATTAAACTTGAAAAAAATCGGTTAATTGTAGCTGTAAATTTGCAGGTGGACAAACTTATCCTGAATAGTGACGTCAACTATGTGCACCAGGACATCCGAAACTCTGATAGGTACAAACTTGTGCTGGCTGATATTTGCAATTCGGCTCTCATGACTAGAATATTGCAGGAAAACAAGGTTTTTCTAATTTTTTTATATTTTAAAAAGAATACATCTAAATTACTTTTGTCACAGATTGATACAGTAATCCACTTCGCTGCTGATTGCACATCCACTCGGTGTACGTTGATAATGGATTTATTTACTATCAAAATGGCCTTTGTTGTTATTTTCAGGCTATAATAATCCGTGGGAGGCTATTGAAAACAATGTTTTGGGGTTTATCAGCTTTTTGGAAGTGATTGAAAAGTATGGCGAAATTCGCAAATTCATCCAAATAAGCACGGATGAGGTAATTTTGCAATAAATTTTTGGTATTAAACTGGGTGACAAGGACCGAAATCTTGATTGGTATATAATTTGCAGGTGCAAATGAAATATATTTAGGATATTAATTCTTTACCCGAAAAATACTTTTTTAAGTTAAGTCAAAAGACATTTTTTGCCCACGATCAACCTATACCGACTTTAGCTCGTAGGACAGTTGGTTGTAGACTTTTTATAAATTTTTGTCAATTTTCAGCCAAAAAAATATTTTGAGATTACTCATTATAGAAAATTTTCTAGAGTTAGAATAATTTTTTTTGGCTGAAAATGGGTACTTTTTGTTAGGATTGATCTCGGGACGGGAATCCCATGGAATTCCGGTTCGGGATTCCGAAAATTTTGAAAATCCCGATCCCGAATCCCGCCGGGTCTTATTCCGAAAATCCTGGAAAAATTCCGAATTCAAATTTATTTTGTTTGAGTACGAAAATAGACTAATTTTTAAAGTGAACCTTATCATTTTTGCTTTTTGTTGCCGTTTTTGTCGTCATTTGTGCTTAAAAAATGGTTTTACCTGTTTATTTCTCAGATAAAGCATGTTATCTGAAAGCTTGATTGTTATGGATAGTGAGATAATATTTTGGGCTTGAACCCTCATCTGTTGCCCGGACAGACTAAACCAACTATCCGCGAGTAACCAGCTGGTTTTTCGCACGATTTTTTATCCTATAAGCACTGGAATGTTCCGTCCAAAAAACTCTACTTGATAACTTTAAAATTTCTCGTATAAAGTACGAGAAATTTTACAGTTATCCACGGGGATGAGTAAATTCGGTCCATTTCAAATTGGGCTCATTAAAATTGGGCCACAAATTTCAGTCAAAAGTCTGGACCAATTTGAAACAGGTCCAATTTGAAACGGCTTAATTTGAAAAGGCCCGATTTTCTTCTCCTGCCTAATTTTAGAACCGACTTATATTTTTTTGTGTTCTGGAAAACAGGTTTGAGTCTGTTTTAACATTTGCTGGCCTGCCATGCGCAAAAGCACAATATAATTAGTAAAAAACCCCTTAATTTCTATAATTTTTAAAAGGTCCTGTAACCAGTCGTATTTGTAGCTAGTCGTGGCACCCAGTAATAATGTGTACATATTTGGGTTTCACCACTCTAAAGTTGAAATTGAAAAATATAAAATTAACTGTAGGTTAATAACTGTAAAATTTCTCGTATAAAGTACGAGAAATTCTAAAATTGTCAACTATACAGTTATCGACAAAAAATCCCGAATCCCGACGGGATTCCCGTTTTTTGTTTGATGGGAATCCCAAATCCCGAAAATTTTTGAAATCCCGATCCTGAATCCGCCGGACTCCTAAAGATCAAGCCTACTTTTTGTTGCGTCTTCGACGCAAGTGATGTCTAAAAAAATCTTCACGTTCCCAGTCTAGGGTTTGGTGGTCTATTGGTTAAGCCATTTCCCATTCCCTTTCGATCTGCAGGAAAATGGGCTAAACTCCCTCATACGGTCATGGCTCAAAATAATCCAAAACAGCGTTATTTATGCATTTTGAAGGTTAAAACGGAAAATAAAGGCTAAAATCCTATATTTTAAGAGTATTGGAGATATCCACGTACCCTTTTCTGGTGGTTTACTGGTCACCCATGGCAAAAAGTCAAATTTTGGTTAAAATTTTTTTCCTGAAAAGTGCCTTCTCAATTATTTTCGCCTTTTTTCACGTTTCTAGTCTTAAAATTCATAAATAACGCTGTTTTGGACTATTTTGGGCCATGACCGTATAAGAAAGTCTAGCTCTTTTTTCTGCGGATCCAAAAGGGATGGGATCAAATATCCCCTCCTTTTCCAATTCACGAGCTGTTGGCCGTGGCCGCTCACGACACTTTTATATACCGTATTTCCTCTAATTGACGCCCCGGGGCGGCAATTAGAGGGGAGGGGCAATTAGAGGAAATATGGTAAGTATACAAAAAATATCTCAAAAAACTACTATGAACTGTCCTTTTATACAGGGTGGCGCAAAAAAAACGTCACAGTTTTGAAAACGGTTTATTTTCATGATTTTATTTCTAATGCTATGCATATGATATACCACATTGTAGCTAAGGCTAAAGTGCATTATACCGCGTAGCCCAAAACTGGCTTAAAGCGTGTTTTTTTGATGTGTGAGCAATTAAAACATACTTAAAACGTGTTTTTAGAGTGCGGAAGGCCATTTTTGAAAAAAAAATTTTGACCAAAATTTGACTTTTTGCCTTGGGAGACCAAGGTAAACCACCTGGAGAGGGTACGACCATTACAGCTAAAACCATATTTAACTTTAGCCTGAGTAGGAGCCACTCCTCAAAAGAAGAAGATCTTGAACATAGTTTTCCTTGCAGGGACCTACCGCATAAAAACTCTGGCATGCACATTGTTTTTATGCATCCAGAGTTTTTTCGAGTGTTTGGTCTCTAAGGTATGTGTGTGTGCGCATCTCAACTCCAAGCCCCCAAGCCCCCTACGCCCCCGGAGGGGCATTTGCACCAAAAAAGTCGATTTCAGCAAAAAAAGTCTTTTTGAGCCACTTGATTTCTGCAGTAAAAAAGACTTTTTGCACCAAAAAAGCTTTGTCCTGTCCTTTCACCCTTTAATATCGAGCTGCCGAGGCTAATAAACTGCAATTTTATTATCCTTGACTTTTTTCAACTGACCTTCTTGCACTTTAAAACTATTCCCTAATCTAATACTGCCAGGTGTATGGCGACTCCGAGCTGTCAGCTGATGCAGCCCCCAAGTCTGAAGTAGAACCTCTTTTGCCTGGCAATCCCTATGCTGCTACTAAGGTCATTTGGTTTGAAAAGTGCCAAACTGTAGCTGAAATGAGTGTGTAACTGAATTTAGATAGCTTGTGAAGCATATGTGCACTACTTCCAACAAGTGCGCCATCTACCTATAGTCACTTTACGTATCAACAATATTTATGGACCAAATCAGTGGAATGTTAAAGTATAATTGTGTGGGACTCATTCCACAAAAAATCAGTTCCTTAAAAAATATTTAAATTTAAGTTGGTTCCCCGTTTCATTGAGATGGCTCGGCTTAACCAAAAGTTTCCTGTTCAAGGGGACGGCAAGCAGCTCCGCTCATGGTAGGTTCACAGTTTAAAAAAGATCGAATTAAATAAACCATTTCGTTAAAACTGCATAAATTTCCACCTTTTTTCTTCCGATTTGTGACCACCCGTCTTCTTTAGGCCAAATCTCAGTCATAGATTTGAGATTCTGAAAAAGTTTTTGGCGCTATTGGGTTTTTAACCGAGTAGAATACCTCCCCCTTTCGGACCTATTCGGTTTTGTTTCGATTAACTAATAAATACTTAGCAAAAACGAAAATTCGGTGCGAGACAGATAGCTTATAAGAAATTCAATCCTTCTATTGTAAATTTGAAATAGATGTAGAAATAGCAAAAAAGGGTAGAAAAAAGTATTGAGTGAGGAAAATTATATTTTTACATAATGGGCATATCCTTGCTTTGGTCGGTAAACGCCTTCGCACCAGGAATGCGTCGACCTTTCGATTTTCGGCACTTTTTCTCTTTTGGTTTTCAAAAGAAAATAACCAAAAAATTGAAATTTTAATACTTATTTTCGAATTTCTGTTTTATTTTTTCGGTTTTCGAATTTTGATCTTTTTGGTTTACGATTTTGAAAACCTTTGAGCTTCGATTTTTATTTTATTTTTTTCCTAGTTTCCACGCATTTCTGCTGTGCACAGTATATTTGGTGTAGAAATATATAAAATTGGCAAAAAATCATATTTCATTTAAAAACTTTAATTCCTATTTTCACCCTATGTAGGCTCTATGTAGATGATGCTTCGGAAGGCATTCGATTGGCCACACAACAAGGAAAAGTGGGCGAAATATATAATCTTGGAACCTATCTGGAAAAAAATGGTAAACTATTTTCGGGATCTCAACAAAAAAAAAGTCTATTATTAGTGCTTGACTTGGCCAGCTGTGTGCAGACTGAAGTGGACCGCCAGTTGAATCGGAGTGCTGGAAAAGTGGAATTCCAGTTTATCCAGGACCGTCCATACAACGACCTCCGTTACCTAATTGACATTTCCAAGGCCAAACTTCAACTGGGCTGGGAGCCTAAGACTAGTTTTGAGGAGGGTAATGCTTGCTTCCAAATTTATAGTGACCATTGATGTGTATTAAAGGTTTGGAAAAGGTGGTTGCTTCCCAACTCAAACCATTACAATCCCAAAAGATGAGTGTGGTGATTTATGGTGGTCGAGGTTGGATTGGACTGCAGGTTCAAAAGTTGTTGAGAGAAAAAAATGTCCCATTCCATCTAGCCAAATGCAAAGTTGGAGGCAATTCTGATCATGAGGTAAGATAATTGCTGTATTTTCTCTATCAAGTTTTCAAAAAGTGACTTCCACTGTTAAAATGTCCTTGTAAATATAAATTCGTCAAGATCTCGCTGTTTGGCTTAAAATAGCTAAAAGAAAACACATCTAAAATAAAATGCTTGATTTATCCTATTCGGCGGCATTTTGTAAACAAGCACTTGCAGTATATCCGCATAAAGTCAATTTTTCTGGTACCACGGAAATAGGGGTTTGACTGCATATTTCCAGCTTTGACATTAGACTCAATATTACGGTTGTTGAATGTCCAATTGTTAAATTAAATGGCGAAATGAGTGGCCAATTACCAGGGATTGTGAAATGAACGGCCACAATATTTTAGGGAATATTCCCTATTATAATAATGCTTTTAGTGTTATTTTTTAAAAACCGATAAAAAGTTTTCGAAAAAGTTCATTTAAAAATTCTTGAAAAATTATAAACTATTATGGCCAATTTTGGAGTGGCTCGATACTACGAGAATATTCTTATTCAGCAATTCTACCAATTACCGTATTATCTCTAATAAGACCCCACTCCTCAATGAGACCCCACCTTCTAATAAGGCCCATGTCTTGAGAGGTGTTGAAAAATAAGGCCCACCTTCTAATAACGCCCCACCCTCTAATAACTCCCCACCTTCTAACAAGATCCCACTTTCTACTGGGACTTCACTTACTAATGAAGCCCTACCTTCCAATAAAAATCCAGCTCTTTATAAAGCCATATCTTCTTACAATTAATCACATCCAAAGTACAGCTATAACATAATTTATTGGACGAAACAGACATAATTCAATCATCGAACAAAAATATCATCTTCATTAACATCTCTTGATTCCACTTCAGCCTGTTCTTCGTTAAGGCCAGCTTCCTCGAAGTCATTTCGCCCATCTTGCGCTTCCTCTTGAGCTCTGACTTCACGAAGAATCTTGAGTCCTTTCACACCGATGGATCCCTCAGGTTTAAAGCACGTAATTTTTTCATCCCCTGTGCCATCACTTGGAATAGTTAGAGCATACGCTGAAAGGGAAGGAAAGAAATCACCAGACAGAAAAACAAAAAAAACAACCTACGAATGATTTGATGATGGTCTCCTTGGAGATTTCTAACCAAGCTCGGTGGATCCATCCCAAAACCACCTCAAGAGCAGGAGCTTTCGAGTTCCCGGCCGGAGTGAACTGCTTATGAGAATCATTTGTCATCCATATCGTATAGTACTCTCTAATGTTCCCCTTGAACGGCTTGTTCCAGCTAACGTTAGGTGCCTGAAAATGTAATTTTAGAAACTCACAGTTCATAAATCTCACTTGGATGAATTTCGTACAACCACCAGGGATGAATGCTACTTCAATACCCAGCTCTTTCAGTACTGCCATTGTTTTCACGCTTTTGTGCGCAGCAAAGGCATCCAACACCAATAGTCGCTTGCCAGAGAAAATGCAGCCAACCTTGATCACATTGCGCAGAAAATCTTCTGTAGTCGAATCGTCCATCCAAACAGAGCCATTCCAGTTCACTATCAGTTTGCCTTTGAATTCATCTTCAATCTTAGGAACAGGGCGTTTCCGGTTAACGAGCACATACGGCAGAAGCTTTGTTCCATCACTTCGGGCAGCCAAGCAAACTGTTACCCTTATTTTTCATGGCCGGTTGTTATGACAGTCACCTGAAACGAAAAGCTGGATTTCATGATGGATCATACAAAAATAGAGATTCTTACGTCTTTGGCACCTTTTGTATCAATGCATCGACTATCAGGGCAGTCAAACCACACAGCCGTCTCATCCATTGCAATCACTTGGCTGTATTTCGTCTTCTTGCGCAGCTGTTCCACGTGGACGATGAATTTAGCCACTACTTCGGCATAATTTTCTGGGGGCTTTTGTGCCGTTGTTTGTTGTCGACGTTTAACGAAATTGTTGCGCTTGAGAAATTTGTCGAGCCATCCAAGAGATATCTCAAACGTCCCTTATATTCCACTAGTTCCAAACTGAAATTTAAAAAGTACCTTCATTTCTTTGCCCCGGAATAAGTTCTTTGCTTCGCTCAGGATAATCTTCCGAGACACAGGCTGCTTCTTTTCACGTTTTTGTCGAACCCATTCTGCTAGTTGCACATCTAGATCCGGATGCAAAACATGACGACCACCACCATCTGGCTTCTTTCGCTTACCACCACCAGAAATGTTGCTAAAGCACAAAAATAGAAACGAAGCAAGCAAAAAAAGAAAAACCTTACAGTTTCTGTTTTAGCTCAGCTTCCTGTTTAACCCACGTTCGGATGCACTTCATGTCGACACTGAACTTCTGAGCTGCTGATTTCACATTGAATTGATTCCCCGACTTGGCTGACTTGTTTTCACGTGCCCAATTGATAGCCTCCAACTTTGTCATAGCATCGTAGTGGTATATCTTCTTTCTTTTCCTTTGCGTTCTCTCATCTTCATGTAGCTGGAGCTCATCCTCGTCGTCGGAAGTTAGCTGCTGCATTGCTTCCACTGGAAATTCTTTCTCAACGGCTGCTGAGAGATCACGTCCACGTTGGATTAGAGAGGAACGCTGTAGCCACTGCCCGCAAATTGTTAGCCGGTTGATCACTCATTTCAACTAGAAACGGAAAATAATTAGAAGGAGAGAGAGAAGAAAAAATGACAGCTAATTAAATAACATTCAATGACAGCCTCATTTTTTTAAATCTGTTTAAGACATATTTCATTTCGAACGAGATTTGAAAAAAAAACAAAAAATTTATGTCATTTCTGAGTTCAAAAATAAGGCCCCACCTTCCAATAAGACCCACCTTCTAATAAGGCCCC
This sequence comes from Ditylenchus dipsaci, assembly GCA_004194705.1. Classification (NCBI taxonomy): domain Eukaryota; kingdom Metazoa; phylum Nematoda; class Chromadorea; order Rhabditida; family Anguinidae; genus Ditylenchus; species Ditylenchus dipsaci. The sequence continues at coordinate 83,875 of SADC01000200.1, forward strand.
ACCTCCAGAGAGGTGTTGAAAAATAAGGCCCCATGGGGTCTTATTAGAGATGATACGGTACGGGCCCAAAAAAATTTTGAAATTTTCAAGATTTTAGCTTAAATTTTAATTTTTTTCAAATTTTGTCAAAACTTGCTGGAAATAATAAACTGAAATTTTTGTTACTTTTTCCTTTTGTATTTGAAAATCGCTTTAAAAACTTATTTTACAAAAAAATTGAATCACTGAAGGGAACAAGGCGCAGTATTTGATCTCTAGCCAAACAGGGACTAATTAGACAAATGATGAAAAGCACTTCGAATCTATTTTTTCAGATTACTGAAGAATTGAACACCATATGTGGCACACATGTAACTCTAACATACAATATTATTTGAAATGCCATAATCTATTTTGCAGGTTCTGTGCTGTACCGGGAGAACCCATGGAGGCACCTTCAAAACCATCGAATACTTGGAAGGAGGGCCTGATCGGTTGTTTGAAAACCTGCGAGACAATTTCTACTGTCCACTATCACTGGCTAGGATTTGTCGAAAACTTGGTTTGCACTACACCTATGTGGGCACTGGCTACCTTTTCGCCTATGACCAGGACCATCCGATTGGGGAAAAGGGTTTTTGGAGTCAGGCAAGCTGAGAATTTTCAAATTTTTAGTTCTATTTTGGACTTTTTAGACTTGCCCACCTTTTTTGGCAATTCTTATTCAGTGGTCAAAGGTTTCACAGACCAAATGATGAACCAACTAGGCCATATGGAGAGCATTAACGCTCGAATAACACTGCCTCTTAATTATGCTTTGGATGAGGACAGAAATCTGCTAACTAAGATTATCACATATAGGTTAGTTATTCAAAAATTTTAAATATACCGCAAACCACAGCCTTGATGACCTTTTTCGGTCACGGAAAAAATGGATTTTTTCAAATTAGACCCAAGGTATAATCAATATTTCACGACAAGTGGCCACAGGTGCTTTGGACAGAATTTGCAAAAAAAAATTCCAAAAGTTAAGCGGGAAATCGAAAGATCTGCGCTGTCATAAATGGTCAGCCATTAAAGCAGGGCTTCCAGACGTCCTTATTTATAAGATTTGTCCTTATTTTGGCACTCCAAAAAGTTTTTAGCAGCAAAAGAGCAATAAGCACTGCATAAAAGGGCAAAACTTTTTTTTGTCACAGATTCACTTCTTTTTGTCACAGATTCACTTTTTTCTGTCACAGATTTGATTTGTCACAGATTCACTTTTTTCTGTCACAGATTCACTTTTTTTTTGTCACAGATTCACTTTTTTTTGTCCCAGATTTCCTCATTTCTGTCCCAGATTTAGCTCAAACCACAGGGGGGACCAAGCACTTACAAAATTAGTCAAAAAAATTTTCTCTCATAACAGCCTGAAAGTTTTTCTATGACGTTTCTATCATGTTTTAAGCATTTTCGCCAAAAATTATTTTTTCCGCAAAAATTTTGCCTTGGGGGACCAAGGTCCCATTTCAGGCTCCTGAAAACTTTGGACTACCTTGGTCCCCCAAGGCAAAAATTTTTGCGGAAAAAATAATTTTTGGCGAAAATGCTTAAAACATGATAGAAACGTTATAGAAAAACTTTCAGGCTGTTATGAGAGAAAATTTTTTTGACCAATTTTGTAAGTGCTTGGTCCCCCCTGTGGTTTGAGCTAAATCTGGGACAGAAATGAGGAAATCTGGGACAAAAAAAAGTGAATCTGTGACAAAAAGAAGTGAATCTGTGACAAAAAAAAGTATTGCCCTGCATAAAATAGGTATTTTTTTACAGGTTGTGGAATTCTCCGGAGAAATAGAAATAACAAAAACACGTGTGAACTCTCAGTAAAAAATCAGAAAATTTCATCCGATAATTTTTGGCTTGAAAAGACGAAATCGGCTTGGGCAAGCCGGGCAATGTCCGGGCAACGTTACATATTGTGCCCGGATTTTGAAAAAAAAAAACTAGAAAACTCAAAGTTAAAAATTAGGCGCCATTTTTACGACAAAAAGACGCCAGATTTACGACCAAAGATGTCAAAACTTCTATCCATCTTATAAAGTGAACCCTTCCGCATTTAAATTGTTCTCAACTTAAAAATTCTAGTATATTCCACTCTCTACTTTTTTTTACTTTAGACAAATCTTTGACATTCCCGTGTCCATAACGATCATACCCGACTGTTTTCCTGCACTCTTCAAAATGATGGAAAGTCGGTTTGGGGGAGCTTTGAATCTGGTTAATCCCATGCCCATTAGTTTGCATGAAATTCTGCAGCTTTACAAGCAGGTCTGTATTCCCAGTAATCAGATATACAAATGTTTTCACATCAACAATATGTTTTAGTTTGCTGACCCCAAGTTGCCTGACTACGAAGTGGTCACTACTACATCCGAAAAAGGAAAACAATTGATGGCCACAAAAGGCAATTGTTCTTTAGACACGGCTTTATTGCAGTCATTTCAGCCCGATATTAAGAGCAGCTTTGATTCATTAAAAGAAAATTTCAAAAAAATTACAAAAAAATAAGTTTTTCATTAATTATCTTGCCAAAGTAATCCCAAATAAAAAGAAATATTATCTAGAAAATTTTATTGTAAATTAGGAAATGCTTTTTTACGCAATTTTAGATGAATGAAATTGTTTTCTCCCGTCTATTTTCTTAAATCTCCCGCCTTTTTGTCTCAAATTCCCCGCTTAATTTTTTAGAGAAAAAATCAATCCAGAACCTTCCGTATTCACTCTCATTATATTTTTCTGCAATTTTTCAACATTTCTAAAACTTTGAATTTGTTAACACGGAGATCCTCGACTGATTATTTTTATGAGAAAATCAAAAAATCGGACGGAAAAATTCTGGTACAGTGCCATCAAAAAGCCCAATTTGCCAGAGAACTTTCTGAGATCAGGTGTAGTTTTTCTTTAGGCTGGTGAGTAGTAAAATGAGTGAGTACAGAAAGTTCTTTTATGCATTCTTTCATACTCATATTCCGAGTTCACTGACAATTTTGTATTTCCTTGGAGACAAAAAACATTCAAGCATCAAATTTTACTTTAAATTTCTAAGCTTAAATGTTTTTGGTCTTGAAGGAAAATCAAAAGTTGTTAATGACTACGGATTCGAAGAGCAGAGTTAATTAATTATGCTGAACACAAATTGGGTGCCGAAATTTCGAATCTCTCAACTCTTTTACGTCAAACTTTTTTAAAGACATTCCCGGACTCTTTTTTACTTTGACTGAACAGTCTAAAAGTAGTGCTGCGTGCGATGCGATATATCGCATCGCAAACATCGCAACATCGCACGAAATTTTGCCTTAAACATCGCATCGCAACATCGCATCGCAAAGTTTTGAAACATCGCAAAATCGCATCGCAAGTCCTCGGACCCAAAAACATCGCATCGCAACATCGCAAAAACACAAATGCGCAGCACTATCTAAAAGTTCATTTTTACGACTTTGAAACAATATCAACTTTTAGCAGTATTCAGAAAAGTGAACTTTTTGATCGCCCTGCACCATAATTAGATAAAAAATTTTAAGAACAATGTTATTTAAAGATTTATTTTTAAAATATCTGTCGAGCTATTTTTATCTCCAAAATTGGTTTACTTCACTCTTCAGTTTAGTTTACACGATTTTATCAAGCTCATCAACTCCGCTTGAAAACCTGGTCATATTCATTTTTATACCTGATTCATTTTCATCTGTATTACTTCTTTTAAAACTAAGTTGACTTCAGTCAGGACACTGATCTTCTTCATTTTGAGTTTTTTTTCAGCCAGCACTAAACTTTGACTTTGCTTTCATTGCGCGCATTTCTATAGCATAGGTCGTCAAAGTCATCGTATAAAAAGTTTTAGAACATTTTCTACCCACGTTTGTATTGCGCATGTTTTTTACGTCAGGTGCAAATGATAAAAAGACTACTTATTCTAAACCCTAGACTCTAGGCTTTGTCAAAAATAATATGTGGTATATATAGTAGTATAGATTGTTTTATTTTATCTATCGATCATCTATTTGAGACTATCCTGAGGCTACACTGCACACCGCAATAATAAGAGTCGTTGTTGACTCAATATTTTGACAAATCGCTAGAAATCCAAATTCAGAAATTCTTCAGTCCCAATTGTACACCTTAGTTTCAGCATGAAACGGTGTAATCAAACTTTTGTGCCCGAATAGATCTGTATAAACCTGTTTTGGTGACAAACCGACGTGTACTATTGGCCCTGATAATTCAAACTTTAACGTGTTGACATCAATCGTCTCCATCGCCTCAATCACTCCTCTGGCAGCCCCATCCACTACCCTGGTACCCCTACCCACTCCCCTGGTATCTCTACCCACTCTCTAAGTACCCCTACCCATTCTCCAGGTACCCTCACTCACTCTTCTGGTACCTCTGCCCACTTTCCTGATAGCCTCATCCACTGCCTTTTTACCTTTACCCACTTCCCAGGTACCTCTACCACTCTCCAGGTACCCTCACTCACTCTTCTGGTAGCCCCATCCACTACCCTGGTACCCCTACCCCCTATTCAGGTACCCCTTCCCACTCTCCAGGTACTCTTACCCACACTCCAGGTACGCCTTCCCACTCTCCAGGTACCTCTACTAACTCTCCAGTTACCATTTAAAAAAAAAAAAATAAAACACAAATGAAAAATGAAAACACGTGCAAAAAACAGCTCGCAAATTATATGCAAACAACTTTTTTCTCGAGAGAAATAGAAATTTTTGAACACGGCATACCATCGCCCACAAAAATACCTTTACAAATCTCCAAACTCTCTGTATGGCCATACTCCCTCTCCTGGCACACTCACTCCCCTGGTACCCAGGTGGCCATAATTCCTCTCCAGACACCGCTACCCACTCTCCGGGTACAATACTCACTCTCTACTGCTGCTATTGACTCTCCTGATGGCCATACTTCCTCTCCTGGCTCACCTACTCACTCTCCTGGAGTGTCTACCCACTCTCCTGGCACATTTTCTCACTCTCCAGGTACCCCTACTTGCTCTCCTAGCATACTTACCCACTGTCTTGGTATTGGCATACTTATCCACTCTTCTGGCATACCTACTCCCTTCTCTGTAACGCATACCAACTTTCCTCACACACCTGCTCACTCTTCTGGCATATATACATACTTATCTGACGAACCTACCCACTCTCCCATGACACAATCTTTGACACCTGATTTTTTTGACCCTAGAGTGAAAATGTTTTTTAAAAAACCTTTTCTTCGTGACGGACAGGCAGACTAACACATCGTTATATATATATATGTGATAACACAAATATCACAGGAACTCAAGTTTGAGTTTAAATTGGGTCATGTTAAACTTTAATTCGAGCAACTATTAAACTTAAAAACCACGACCTAGTACCTTAACATAACCCTATTTAAAGTTAGACCTTGCCCAATTTAAAATTTAACTTTACTCTAATTAAACTTTACTTTTACCTTAATTAAAGTTTAATTTTACCCTATTTAAACTTGGTTTCTAGCCGGTTTAAACTTTAACTTTACCCAATTTGAACTTCAAAAGGTGGATCGGTTACCAAGGTGGAACCGAACTATTGCATCAGTGACGCAGTACCGCAGCCTTACCCACTAGGCTACCATGTCGTTTTAAATATTTCGGGTTAGGCATGGGCTATATACCAGTACGACTGTTTCTGCAATCCTAATTTTTATAGAGTTTCTATCCGAATTTATTTACTTTGTCACGATTAGAAAGCAATTAAAGTTCAAATAGCACTATAAAAAACAATAGTTAGTGTTACTGGGTGAAAAGATGCCGGTAAAAAGGGTACCGGTAAAAAGAGGCCAGATACTTAACTGTATTTTTCTTCCCCTTTTTTATTCCGAGTTATTTTTTTGTGCTAATAGTTAGTAGTTGCTATTATTGTGGTTGATAATACTCAGGTGCTACTGGTCATGCCCTACTTTTTATTTCTTCCAGCAACTAGCTGACTACTACAGACCGAATGATTATAGTAGTCTAAGTATGGCTGATCCAGCATTTTCGTAATTGGTTTTAAATTTTAAATTAGTCTTTCTTGTTTTGTAAAAACTCCTATAAGTTAACACGTTTGTCTGTAATCCAGCCTCAGTTCTATTGCATAATCTAAACCAAATGGTCGTCTATTTAGTGCAAATTTTTAATGTTTTTCGGGTTCTAAAACTTGTTTTTTGCACTAATTTTTTTTACTTGTTTTTGCACTCATCCGAGCATTCTTAAGAAGGTTTGATAATAGTAAAAATCTATTTTGTATGTTACTTTTTAGTTTTGCTAAATTTTATCAAATATCAGTTTTCTACCTACAAACTATTTTCAGATCATCGGAATAATACACGAAAAAGTTTTTTGAAGTTGAAACATAACAAAAAAAAATTGTGTGTCAGGTGGACATGCAAATTCACCACTTTAACTCTCATATATCTCAACACTCTCATATTCAAAAAAATCTGTAACTGGAGTTTTGAGTTTTTAATTTTCCTCAAGGGACAATCACCCGTATAATCGTGATTCTTGACTCCTGAATAGGCGCGGTAACACTTGATTTTCAAAAAAATCGAATTTTTTTCGGGATAGCCTTAGTCCCTCTGCGAAAAAACTAAAAATAGTCAAGAATTTTTACTTTAATTTGGAGCTAAAACTATTTTACCATGTTTTTCAACATGGCTCTTGCAAAAAAACTTTTATGTATTTTTAATTTATGCATCAATTAAAACAAGATTTTTTCTTGACAATTTTATTTTTTTTTGCCTTGGGGACTAAGGCTAAACCAAAAAAGAATCGATCTTTTAAAACCAAGTGTTACCCGGCCTATTCAGGAGTGAAGAATCACGATTATACGAATGGCTGTCCCTTGAGGAAAAAGAAATTTTTTAGGAAAGGATTCTACATATCATGGTCACATTTCGAACTTCAATTAATTATTTCTCAAAATTTTGACTATCACGCGGGTCTAGCAAACCACTTTTACACGTAACCCAGGGGTGCTCTATAAGAATACGCTAATTTTTTTATGATCTTTCGTCCTTAGAATCACGCCTCGGTTACTTATCTCGTAAGAGCAAACTAATGGCTGTGAGGGGTGCTGAGTGTGAATTATTTAATGTAATAAAACAATTCCGAACAGGGTTCCGAAAAATAAAAAGTTATTTTTGAGAGGGAGGCGGCAATATTTTACTAGAGGGGTCAACAGACAATTTTGGCTTCAAAATGTTGTAGGTCATCATTGGGGCCAACAAAATATTGAACGAAAAATTGTTGAAGGTAGTATCTACATTTCAGGGTCAAAAAAATGTTGACTCCAACTATGGACACTGCCAAACACTATATTCTACCTAAAACTTATATCGCACAGCACAAAAGCGATCACAAACAAGATAAAAACACATATTCACATGAATATATGCAAAAAAGTAAAAAGTGGGTGTTAAACCTTAAATAAAGTTTAAATCAAGTCAAACTTCACCCAATTTAAAGTAAGACTTTACCCAATTTAAAACTTAAATTTCAAACGAAAACTTTGACCGAACATTATAAAGTTTAAATTGGGTGAGATTAATGTTTAAATAAACTTTAAATAAACCTTAACTTTACCCATTATTCACTTTTCCAGGTTAGGTTAAAGTTTAAATTAGGTCATGTTAAAGTTTAAATTGACTTTGTATCCTATTTAAAGGACCCTGTCTCTTCCTTATCATGGCAATTTGAAAGGTTTGAATGCGCGCGGGACCACATAGATTTTGTCAATAATGTTTTCGAATTATTTTTTTGTTTGCATTTAACATTTTGAACGTTATGTTATATTCGATATTAATCAAATGTCACACAGTGATATCTGTGGAGCAGTGGATGTCGGATAAGTTGTCCGATCTGGCATAGTCAAGCAACGTTGTGTTCGACTAGTGACGGTACGTGACAATTCGTCCTGGCGCCGATTCGTCCTCACTCGTTAAAAAGGGACAATTCGTCCTCACTCGTTAAAAAGGGACAATTCGTCCTCTACCAATAAACAGGGACAATTCGTCCTCACTCCTCAAAAAGGGACAATTCGTCCTCGATTATATTCCTCACACTCTACTCGCTTGACTTGCTTTCGCTTTTACATCGCTTTTACCAAAAAAATAGTTCATCAGTCAACATTTATCAGCAATTTATGTGTGGTAAACATAAAATAACAAAACAAGTAACAATATTGTGTGGTATGATAGCCAGGAAGTGTACCAAAGAAGCACTAATAACGAATGGTGTTAACTAGCTTCCTAAGAAGTGTTAGATGGTGATAATCAGGGCTTATTACCTGGGAGATTATACCTGAAATTCCTATTCTTGAAATAGAACCCATTCATGATGGGTACATAGTATACCTGGCTAAATTTCGGTATACCCTCACTACTGGTATTCGGTATACTGGTACTCGGTATACTCGGGGGAGCCTTGACTGGTCAAATTGGGCCAAAATCTAATTGGGCCAATTCAAATTAAGCCAAATCGAAATTGGGCCAATTCAAATTGAGCCCATTCAAATTGGGCCAATGCAAATTGGCCAAAATTTTGAGTCAAAAGTCAAAGGTACCACTGCAACTTTTTTATTAGACTTTTATTCTGGTTTTTTCTGTACTTTAATGATATAACTATAATTTTTTGCATTTTTCCGCAAAATTTTTAGATTATGTCTAACCCACAACAAACCAGGGCCCAAAAATTGATCCGCCCTAACCCCGACTCCTGAGGTACCTCCTGGTCAGGTGGATGTCTATCTGGATGGCCTAAAATGAAGTTAAACGTGCCACGTTTCACACAAAAACGGGGTTAGAAATGAGGTATGAAACCAGGTGGATTCAAACCAGCAACCTCTACACCACCTCTACACCCTGAGAATGAGACCAGGACATTTCGCCCCCAGGACGTTTCGTCCCCGAGCCCGTTTCGCATGTGTTTACTAGTGCTTGCCACGGACGATTAATACACGGACGATTGATCCGATTGGCCGATTGATCCCATGGGACTATTGATGCCATCCCGTTAAAAACGGACGATTGATCCCATTCTATTAAAAGGGGCGATTGATCCCACCTAACTAAAAGAGATGATTGATCCTAACAACTGAAAATGGTTCTTTCGTAGCACTGGATTATCCACAGCTTTTTGTATATGATAGGATCGGTTGTTGACAAACTTTCTTCTTTTTTCAGGTTTTTTCGAGGCCATTGAGAACTTAGCTAATTTAATGTTTGAAATTTCGCACATTTGAAAAAATGCTTAATCGTGCGTTTGCGGACACGGACGATTCATCCTCACTATCTGTGGAAGCTAACCCACTGCGCTACACGTGTAGATCTGTAGAAATAGTCGTAACTTTACCTATATGTAACATCTCCCTTTTTAAGTAAGAATGTATATTTCGATGGACTTATAGTTAACCGTTCGCAGGGCTACTAGGAACCAGAGTAAACACCCCGCAAGATGCGTCTCCCATGTCAAGACCTCTTGTAGGTGTATGCAAATAACTGACATGGCCATGAAATTATGAAAAATCGGATCGAATTTTTTCAGTGGGGTACCGCCACCTACTTCCACCGTTGTATTGTAATCAGTGCTGTAAATTTTGGAATTTCGGCACCGACACCGCACCGGGCTGAAAAATTTTGGCACCGCGCACCGCACCGGGCACCAACCTCCAAATTTTCGGCACCGGGCACCGCACCGGGCACCGGCAGTGCCGCACTTAGGGGGGGGGGGGGTGCGGGTTGCACTTGGGTCATTTTTTTTACATTTTTTTATGTTGTTGTCTTGAAGGGAAAGTCGTTATTTTAAACTTTTTTACCAAAATTTGAATTTTTGCCTTCAGATATCAAGTTATATGACTGTTTAAGGTTAGTATCCACCTTATACTACCAAAACCATCTAAATTGTATCCGTACCATCTGGATGGTACCCAAACTACCTGGAGAGTACCTAAAACTCTTATATGGTACTTAAAACACTCGAGTAGTATTTAAACCACATGGACTGTACCTAAACTATTTGAATAGTATCCTATAAAATTTTGGCGCTACCGGATTATACCCCCCCCCTAAATGAAATTTTTTGAAAAGAGTTTCCAAACAACCTATATCGACCTAAAATTTCCTCAGAAGCTCGAAAAAGGCATTATTTTTGTGTTCTAGTCAATATAAATTGAGTTTTGGGACCACCCAAATATACCTATTTTGACCATTTTTGAAGGGATTTAGGGCCATATTAGGGTGGAAAAGGACCAAAAAAGGGCCAATTTAGTGTGAAAAGGAAGATGTTGAACATAGTTTTGTTGACTGGGGCCTACCGCATAAATAAACTCTGGTATGCATACATGTTTTATGCATCCAGAGTCACTTTCGAGTGATTTGCGTCTAAGGTATGTGGGTGTGCGCATCTCAACCCCAAGCCCGTGAAGGGCCGCAGCGGGCTTGAGAGTTAGAGATGCGCGCACAGACTTACCTTAGACATAATCCCGAGCAATACTCTTGATCATAAAATGCACATAGAGTCTATTTTTGCCACGGCCCGAGTTGAAAAACATGGTAAGAGTCGAAGAATACAAACATTTACTTTTTTTACTATTTTGCCATAAATTGGCCCTCTCATTCTGAATAATGACATTTTTTCCTTAAAAAAATTCAAAAGGCGCCAATTTGAATTTTGAAAATTTTAAATTAAATTAAAAAAATTGTCGGGCTTTCTCAAGAAATCAAGGTTGATAAACATTAATATGAGGTTATCTCCCAAATATTTTAATTTTTCAATCTTGTTAAAAAAATTAAAGGGGACTCTGTGAAATGAAAAGCAATTTCAAACATTTTCGAACTGGTGCGGTGAATTTTCACTTGATTTTTCACTTTTTTCATGTAACAGGTTCGATATCATCTTCCTGCATGTTTTATTTTTCTAGATTCTTGAAAAAATACTATACAGATCGTTTGAGTACCCTTCAGAGAACTTAAAGCACCATCCTGATAGTTAGAGCAGCATACAAGTGGTTCGGGTACCATCCAGGTGGTTAGAGCCTATCCGGATAATGCAAGCAATATTTGGATGGTTTGTGTACCATCCAGGTGGTTTGGGTACCATCCAGGTAGTTTGGGTACCATCCAGGTAGTTTGGGTACTATCCAGATGATTTAGGTACCCTCCAGCTAGTATGGGTACCATCCAGATGGTACGGATACAATTTAGATGGTTTTGTAGTATAAGGTGGATACTATCCTTAAATAGTCATATAACTTGATATCTGAAGGCAATAGTCAAATTTTGGTAAAAAAAGTTAAAAATAACGACTTTCCCTTCAAGACAACAACATAAAAACAATAAAAAAATGTAAAAAAAATGACCCAAGTGCACCAAAGGACGATTCATCCTCACTTGGGAAAAAGGGACAATTCATTCTCACTTGGTGAAAAGGGACAATTCATCTTCACTTGAGAAAAAAGGAGGATTCATCCTCACTCAGGGACGATTCATCCTCACTCGTCAAAAAGGGAAGATTCATCCTCACTTGGTAAAAACAGACGATTCATCCTCACTTGTGTAAACAGGGCAATTTATCATCATTTATAAAAAAGGGGGCGTTAAACGCATTCATCCACACCGATTCATCCACACACTAATTTATCCACACCAAATTCATCCACAAAAATTTGTCCCGACACGAAATGTTTATATATTTTTGTCTTGAAAAGTTCACTAATTAATTCGAACATTTTTCCACGAACCGACTGCAGTTTTGCTGGATCTTCAATGTAGTATCAAAACCAAGTGGTCATCCACTTGGATCAAAAAAATTTTCTACGTTTTTGGGTTCCAAAACTTGTTTTCTGCAATAATTCGAGCATTCTAAAGATGGTTTGACGGTGCTAAAATAACGTTTTGATGGTATTTTCGCAGTTTTCGTAAATCGTGCAGAACGTAGTTTCACCACTGCCAAACTATCTTTAGAATGTTCGAATCAGTGAAAAAAACAAGTTCTGAAACCCAACAGCGTAATAATTTTTTGTTGAACCAAGTGAACAATCGCTTGATCCAGTTAGTACATGGGACGTCCAGATTCAACTGGTGTTCTTGTTAGTTAAGTGGCTGTTTTAGCGGCACTTGTTTACTTCGGGGGCCCCTGGTTAACAAACGCGTTTTACTAAAGTGACTGACTGCTTAGATACCCACAAAAGACTAATAAGATTCATATTTCGACACAAACGTTTGACATTATCTCAATTTGGACTGGCCTAGTCTAAGCCTAAGAATTTGCGGGATTTGCGGGAAAACCACCTGGATTCGAACTGTAACCCTGCAAGTCCCGTTTGTTAAAAGGAATGATGAATCGGCCCTTTTTAATAGTGAGGATGAATCGTCCCGTTTTTACAAGTGAGGATGAATTGTCCCTGAGGATGAATCGTCACGTACCGTGCATTTGCGGTAACAATGCCAAGGAAGGACGAATTGTCCCTGTTTATTGTAGAGGACGAATTGTACCTTTTTATCGAGTGAGGACGAATTGTCCCTTTTTAACGAGTGAGGACGAATTGTCCCTTTTTAACGAGTGAAGACGAATCGGCCGTCAGGACGAATTGTCCGTGTCCGACTAGTGAATGGCTCTATATTTTGAACGAATTTACAAGTTTCTTTTCTAAACAATAAGCGCAAATAAAAAAACAATTCGAAATTATTATTGACAAAATCTATGTGGTGCCGCGCGCATTCAAACCTTTCAAATTGCCATGATAAAGAAGAGACAGGGTCCTTTAAAGTTAAACATTACCCCATGTCTACCTTAACCTTACCCTATTTAAACTTAAACCCGAGTTCCTGTGATAGACACGATAAAAGATATACACAAATATCACAGATTTGTCTTTTATTTTGTTTGCGCTACAGAGAATTTAATAAATTTATCATCGTTGAGATCCATCTGAAAATATAAAGAACAAAAATGTGGTACCTCAATCGCCTAAATAATTAAAAAAAAACCCACGTTTTTAAATGATGCAGCTAAAGTGTCATACAAATCTTTTTTTGCTGGAAATGCTAGCCATTTTCTCAGCACTTCTTCCGGTAATTTCACGTTGGGACTATTGTAAGCTAGGGAACACACATTTAGACCATTTACTCTCATTCCTTCTACAAATGGCCAAAGAGCTGTTCTAAAACCAATTAATTGTGGTTAAATTGTGGTTTTCATCATTTTTCTGAGCTTTCTTACCTCAGATCTTTATCCAACTGATCAAAAAGTCTGAAGAATGCCACAAAATTATTAAGACGAAAAGCCATTAGAATAGAAAATATTCTTCCAGCAAAAGCCGAGTCTTTGAAGTCATTTTTCCACCACAGAAACTGACACAAAATATCTACTCGGTTGCAATAGTGCAGCAAATAAGTTGCCTTTAGCTGCAAATAGGAAGTTTTGACCCTATTAGCGATTAACCCCCTGCCCCAACGATTTTCACCTTTTTAATTAAGTAAAAAGGTACCCAATTTTATGTCCCAGACCCAGAAAAAAGTGCGTAACACAGTCATGAGTCACAACTTCCGTACGCTGGCCTACCCCAAGCACAAGGGCTAAGCCTAAAGTTGTTACTTGAAAGTGTAGTTACAGCAATTAAAAGGTCGGATTCTTGGGGGGGGGGGGCGGTTGGGTTATTCGCTAGTAGCGCCGAAGTTTTTTACATAATTTGATTAAAAAAAATTAGCGGGGTGGGTAATGGTTGGTAGATCATCGCAAATGAAAAGAAACAGTCATTAAACAGTCATCAATGAAAATGACTAGATAGCAGGGGTGGGCAAAGATCAGATCAGTTCAGATCGCCGAAGATCAAATCAGATCGAGATCAGATCAGATCGACATAATATTTTTTTGTTAATTTTGTCAAATTTCACACTTTAAGTCAAAATTTTGCGGCGAAACGTAATTTACAGTCAAAAAGCAATGTTCATTTTTTTCAACTACATATATAATCAAAAATTTTATCGGTAGATTTTTTCCCGCTTTAAAAACTTTTGATTCTGACACTGGATTCGTGTTCAGCGTGGTCGATTTGCTTATAAAAGTTCTTTGTTGCAATTTCATATTCACTATCAAATTTTGAATTCCGCTCAAGATAATAAACATTGAAATTTTAAATTCAAATGTTTATTGTCTCGAGCGGAATTCAAAATTTGACAGTGACTCCGAAATTGCAACAAAGAACTTTTATAAGCAAATCGACCACGCTGAACACGAATCCAAAAAAATTAACATTGCTTATTGACTGTAAAATACGTTTCGTCGCAAAATTTTGACTTAAAGTGTAAAATTTGACAAAATTAGGAAAAAAACTATGCCGATATGACCCGATCTGACCTGATCTGACCCGATCTGATCTTTTTTCAACTCTGTGCAAAATACGTTTCGCCGCAAAATTTTGACTTAAAGTGTAAAATTTGACAAAATTAGGAAAAAACTATGCCGATCTTACCCGATCTGAGCCGATCTGACCTGATCTGATCTAAATCGATCTGATCTTATCGCAACTCTGTGTAAAATACATTTCGCCGTAAAATTTTGACTTAAAGTGTAAAATTTGACAAAATTGACGGAAAAAAATATCATGCCGATCTGATCTTGATCTGATCTTTGCCTACCTCTGCTAGATAGTCAGCGCGATTTCGAAAAGCTTATAATTAACCAAGCCTAGTATTTACAGTCCACTCTCTGATTAACGACTCTCTGATTAACGTCCCATTAATACCGTTCCAACCCTCATAAACGACTCTCCGAATAACGTCTCTTCACAAATTCTACCAAAAACATATGCGTAACACATCCCTATCATCCACTAATCTATTTAAACTTATGTCAGTCACTCAAGTAGCTTCAGAAAAAAAAATCCTATCAAATTTTATTTACAGTCGAGTCTCCCTAATCCGGCACCCCGCTAGTCCGGCATCCCTGGCTAATTCGGCACCCCGAGCTTAGTTTAGTTGGCCGACAAAGAAAACCCATAATGTTTACCTTCGACAATCCGGCACTCCAGTAATCCGGCTTTCCCGACGGATATCCGCCAAATGACCAACAGACAATAACCAAAAGCGGGATCAAAATCCTTAAAAAAACATATCCGTGACACATCGCCGTGATCCACTAACCTATTCAAACTTGTGTTCGTTACGGATATTCTTCCGAAACAAAAGAATCTTCTGGAATACTTCACTCGGTAGTTGTTGGTTGTTATTGTTCAGGGTGATTATGTGCCAAATAAGTTATGAAGACTCCGAATAACATCCGGCGTGTAAGAGGTAAGTAAAATGTCTCTCTGATTAACGACTTTCTGATTAACGTCTCCTTAGGGCTGGTCCCTTGGAAGACGTTAATCAGAGAGTCGACTGTACCTACCTTTTCACTACAAATTTCAAAGTCATCGGCAATATCCTTCCACTTGGAAAAGCACTCCTCCACCTCATTCATGTGTAGTTTGGAATCATAATACTGTTGTTTTCCGAAGTTAATATCATTTTCACATCTGAAGTTAGATTTTTATCAGGATAGGCATGCGCCAGACTATATTTAAAAAAAAATTAACTAGACCAACAAAAATAGATGATTTCTATTGGACTTTGATATGAAGCACGGTAGTCCAACTTACCTAATCCGGCACTCTTAAAGACCGAATTAGAGTGCCGGATTAGGAGCGTTTTCCAAAGGAACTTCATTGGCGACTGGCATCGATCAAGGTTGCCCGGTAAGCAAGAGATTAGAGGCTTGCCAGATTAAAGAGGTTTGATTTTATAAAATTGCTTGGTGCTTTTTCGGAAGTGTTTTATGTCAAGGTTCGCCTGTATTTTTGTAACTCAAGTAAAAATCTTACCGTTCCTGTGCCATTAAATAGAAGGGAATCATTTTCTCTATAAGTATTAGAGTTTTTTCTGGTGGTAGGTCTTGAACCGTGATATCTGTAACCGAGGATCTGATTACCTTTCTTCCAATATTCCAGCCAATTACCTTGCCGAACAGCTCGTAGTCGATCCACGACAAAAGAGTAAATTATAGGCCATTTGGCTCGGGAATCAGTTAATATTTGGTTGGCGACACTAATATTGAAACATGCTTTTCAAAATAAAATTTCTTAAAACTTACTTATCAATAAGATATTCTACGGACTTTCTAAGCACTGCAAATGGGCGAACATCTGAGGCTTTGATGACTTTATCTGCAGCGGAACGAGAATACTCCTTTACCATCAGTTCCACATTGGCGATATATTTGGGCCTTTTTCCTTTGTTGGTAGGTGGGTTGACCCACGGGTCAACTCAAATAACAAATTTCGGTACTTATGCTGTTTGGCCCGACCGTCATTTTTTTGACATTTTTGAACGACTATCAGTCCGTGGTACTTTTGATTCGTGGTAATCGATTCGTGGCACTATCGATTCGTGGCTATCGGTTCGTGGTACTATTGATTCGTGGTACTATCAATTCGTGGTACTTTTCATTTGTGACTGGTTGAAATACTTTTCGACCCAAAAAATTCTCCTTTCTGCTGGAATGTCTCTGTGGCTCTAGGTCTATTCGTCCACTGGCAATTCATTCATGGTCAATTCGTTTACAATCTTTTATGATCCCTTAAAACAAAATAAAAATTCTATCCAAACTAAAACTGTCTGCTGAAAACGGTTTGTTAAGACCAAAATTCAGAATCTCAATACCCTGGGTATCCACCCACCCCGAGATGGTCGACCAGAAATGTGTGGAATCATTCGCATGGCACTTTTTCTTGTATCAGATTTGTTTGCATCATAATTACTTCTTTTGCATCAGATATGCGATTTCAAACCTCAAAAACACCCCAAAACATTCCAAACTTCTAGAAATAGTCCTGAAAACCCCAAACCTCTCTGAACAACGGTTAATTGATTGATCAGCCTCAGCCGGTATTTATGGCACCAGTAACCCTTACTGTAATTTTAATCACCTCCTGGTGAATATTTGACTTGCAGCATCCTTGATTTGAACAATGTCGAGAGATTCCGAACGGCGCTCGCGATTGCCAACGGTTCCAAGAAAGATGAATGGGAATAAAACCACCATGCGATACAAAAGGATGTGAATCTGATGCAGTTCAATAACCTTGAAAATGAGCCTTTTCAGGCCGAAAAGTATTTTAACCAGTAACAAATGAAAAGTACCACGAATCGATAGTGCCACGAATCGATAGTACCACGAATCGATAGTGCCACGAATCGATAGTGCCACGAATCGATAGTGCACGAATCGATAGTACCACGAATCGATAGTGCCACGAATCGATAGTGCCACGAATCGATAGTGCCACGAATCGATAGTGCCACGAATCGATAGTGCCACGAATCGATAGTGCCACGAATCGATAGTGCCACGAATCGATTACCACGAATCGATAGTGCCACGAATCGATTACCACGAATCGATAGTGCCACGAATCGATAGTGCCACGAATCGATTACCACGAATCGATAGTGCCACGAATCGATTACCACGATCAAAAGTACCACGAACTGATATTTTACCAGATTTTTGCACAAATTGTTGGGCCGTTTTGTTGTGTGTCGCATTCATGTGTTATTTGTCTCTTTTTTCGGTGCGTTGCTTTTTGCCGCTACTGATTTTTTCTTTCATTTTCTTTCACAAAACGGCCTAACAATTTGTGCAAAAATGTGAACGACACCCAACTCGTATCAATCCCAACTCTTCTCAATTTTTCTCGTCCTAATTCCAACTCGTCCTAATCCTATATCCTAAGTAGTACCAGTGAAAAGTATTTTGACTAATCGCCTCCTCCCCTCCCCCAACGCACACCTGTTTAAAAATGGTTTTGTAGTTGAGTCGCAATAAATCGCCGCCCCCGGAAACTCCGATTTGATGACAGTTTATTGCGGACGACGATTTTTCGGGACCAGACTATAGGTCAAAAGGCCCTAATTTAATACTCGTTTTTTATTACAAAAAAACCAATAGAATCAAAAATGAAGGCGAAACAAAAACAAATTAAGGCGACATATTCAACAAAAATTCAGCTGCATTCCTTTCTTCTTCTGAGCTGCTGATCACGTTCTGCTCTTCATTTGCATGCTCCCACACTGCGTCATCATCCTCTTCATTGCCAGTTGGAACCTCAGTGTAGCCCATCATGTATCCAATTCTCAGCAGAAATGTGCACAGTTTGTCGTCAAAGCTGTCATCATTGATCTGGTTCTGCAGGACAAGCTTGAACTCTTGCTGGGCGGCAGCTATTTGTAGTGACTTTTGAGCAGATTTTAAAGACTTTAGATTTTAAAGGCGTCTTTCTTTTGAAGAAGAGCTGTGAACAGGGGAACTGAGTGAATCTTAGAACCCTTTCCGACAAACTCAAAGATTCGATAAACTTGGTAAGATCCTACTGCTTGTACTTGAAGTTTCTATCACTCACAATTTCTCTGCTTAGACTCAAATAAAAAAGTTGGCGTGGCGAAGAGAATAGAAGCATAGTTTTATCTAGCAAGTTCTAGATTTTTTCAAAGCAAGTCGATGTTGGAATCACAAACCCCCGAATATAAGGTGATTTTCCCCGTATTTCCCATGTGATTGAATCGATCCCCGCTCTGTGCAACGTAGAAGAAAGTTTTCCTCGTTCAGCAAAGATTCATAATCCGGAACAATCGGAATGAGCTTTCGTCGAGCACGACCAAATGCTTTCGAAGTTCCCTTTCGGTTGGCCACACTTGCTTGTCTAGCTTCCACAAAAAATTCTAAAAAGCAACCTAAGATTGAGAAAAAAAGCCAAAATAAAACCTTTAGACTTGTCTGAAAACTGCTGGATGAGCTTCTTTTCAGTCCTCACGACGGCGGACGCGACATTTTCGTTTGTCCCACTAGCCAGCTCTGCCTGCATACTTCTTCTAACACCGATTCCTTGGACCTTAAGAGTAATGAAAAAGTTGCTAGGAAAATTCAATAGTACGGCAGAAACTTACCTCGCTTTTCTTCTTTGGCTGGCAGAAATGTCTTTTGCTGGGCTCAGAATCTATCCACACATCTTCACTTCGATTTGCTCTTAGCATAGGCAGATGATATTCTCCACATGGCACTTTCTCTTTCTTCCAGCGATCAACAAGTGAACGGCAACCTGTGCAAGCGTAGCGAACAATTTTCAAGCCATTGTAGATGATGGACCAAGTATAGCACATATTTGGGTCATCTGCTTGCGTGACTGGCAACTTTTTATACTCTATACGCTGCGAGTATGTGAAATCGATCGCTGCCATCTGAAAAATTAGAACTCATACTCCTAGGATAATAACGAAACAGAAATTAGATCACTCAGGACATAATTTCTTCAGAAAAGGCTCCCACCAATGTATGAAGCATGGATTTGAAGTGAAAAAAAAAATTTAACTATGTACGGTCTTGAATGAAGACGAGTTAAAATTGAGACGAGTTGGGATTGATACGAGTTGGGACATGCGAGTTGGGATTGATACGAGTTGGGACATGCGAGTCGGGATTGATACGAGTTGGACATGCGAGTCGGGACTGATACGAGTTGGGACATGCGAGTCGGGATCGGTACGAGTTGGGTTTTTACCAAAAATGTCAAAAAAATGACGGTCGGCCCAAACAGCATAAGTACCCAAATTTCTATAAATTTTAAAATAGAAGTTTACTTTTAAACACTAACCCGTTTCCATTTGGTGGATTAGTCCATTATTTTGACGATAATCCTGTTCCCTGGCCGAACACATATGCTCACATAGTCCCCTCAACGGCATCGGAAGGCAAAAATAATAATGATACACAATTTCTTTTGACTATTCAAACCTTTTTGATCTACTCAGTTCAGTTACCATAATTCCATAGATTAGATTTTTTAGACCAAATCTTTCAACATGACAATGGACCAACTTCCCGCGAAAAAATCTATTCTAGGTTACTAAAAAATTTATTTGCTTTATTCAGTTTGGACAAATATTATGAGAATTCACATACACACAACAGATACAAAGTTCAAGGAAAGCTTTTATAAAAACAAATCATCAAAAAATTCGTCAAATTCATCCTCCACTGTTTTCTCCGCATCCACAACCGCGGTCTTCTTTGTCCAAATTTCTGATGCTTCTTGTAGAGCTTTCTTCTGAAAACATAAAAAATATTTGAACAAAAGTATCAGACCTTAACTGTACGACCAAAAAACTATTCAAAATCATAATTGCGCATTTAGGCTACTGAGGTGTAAAAATAACAACTATTGAGCTCTAATAAATTCAGGTATCCCTAAGCTACTTAATTCTTCTTTGTACCCTTCAGCGGCCGGAAGGCACAGAAAAAGATTCCAGCTTGTTTCGAACCACTTTGCTTTTTCGAAACACTCACCTGACTAGTTTCTGTATCTTTTCCTTTCTGTTCATCCGAAGTTTCCTGTTTCACCTGGCCAGATGAAGATGGTTCAATATCCGGTAAAGAGTCAGTGGATTCTGACGACGAGTGGCTTCTTTTCTTGTGTTTCTTAATTTTTTTGGAGGGCTTGCGCTTTTTCTCTTCAGCTATTGACTGCTGCTCTTCTTTGACGGCCTTCTTTTCCCTCTTGATCAACCTCTTCTGACTGTGAAAATTAAGCTTGCTGGAGCATTCTGGACATAACCTGATCTTGACCAAAGCATTCTTGCGCTCTCCTTGCTCTAAGTAAGCAAAGTTGACCTGAATTGATTTAAGGAACAAGCATTTATGAAACTAGGTTGGGATAAATCGTAACATACCTCCCAAGTGGACAAATCATCCCGCCTCTGACAGTGCTTTGAACCGCATTCGAATTGACCTTTGCTAGAGAATACTTCCTGAAAAACATTATAATTGTTGAAAGAAAAACAGAACAACTGCGAAAACGCACCTTCTCTGTCCGCCACCTCAGAGCTACACGGTTTTGCTTATATTGACTGTAAAAAATTCAGATGCAGAAAGAGTAAAGATTTCATAAAAGCTACCTCAAATCGGCTATGCAATATTCTTTGAAAAGCTAAAAATGAAACTTCTCTCAGAATTTCGTATGCCCCAAATTAAGCATACCTTATCGTAATATTTCTTAGCTAAGTTGCTTTCCCAAGTTTTAATAGGATCGCTGCTTTGTTCTGCACCATCATCCCACAAAAAGCGGTGGTTTTCCTATAATTTAGAAACGCTTTCTAAAAACAAGTTCACATTCAATAAATTACCCGAATAATGTCGAAATCATTTTTGTCATTTGAGGTATCTCTTTGAATTTTTGAGGTAGAGCCACGATGGAACAGCACGTAATTGTTAATGAACTGCTTATGTCGAGTGTAGGCATCCTAAAATCATAATTAGAAAGGCTTCAAATTTTTTTTTGACAATTGTAACCAACCATTCCATGGAGACGCATTTTAAGCCTAAAAATATTAAACCATTCATCAGCAAATCCGAACAATGTTTTTATTAACCTTTCAAAAGTTGGCTTAACTTTGCGGACTACATCCACAACCACAGGGCTTGGCTTCATTTTAGCCCGTTTCAACTCGGGTGCAAATGGATTGGCATCATCGTAGACGTTTCTTCTAGCCATGGATATTTCTGCAATGAGTTTTTCAAACAAAGTTAGAAACCCGAAATGGGAAACGATCCCGTCTAAAGTTATTGATTTCGATTCTCACCCCAATATGACGAATTTGGACTGAATCGAGAGGACCCGCGGCTACTCGCTATAGTGACACCCATTTTTAAAATAATTTGAACCCTTTTGAAATGGGCAATGTTTAATTTTGCCCCCTAATTACTGAAAAAATGCCCCCTAATCTTAAATCGAATATTTTCTTAATTTTTACCTTTATTTTTCAAATTTTTTGACAATCATATAGCTCAAGATCTCAGATTTGTATCGAGCTATCAAACTCTGTTGAATGGTTTAGAAAATGTAGAAATTTAGGAGTTTGAAAAGTATGAGAAAAACAAAAGTTACTTCATTCAAACCCCTAGATCTCTACATTTACATGACCATTCAATAGAGCTTGATAGCGCGTTAGAAAGCTGCGCCCTGGGCTGCATGATAGTCAACAAATTTTTGAAAAATAAACGTAAAATCGAGAAAAAAAAAACTTTCAATTTCTGATTAAGGGACATTTTTCAGCGAATTAAAGGCGAAATTTTTCAGTAATTAGGGGCAAAATTACATACCACCCTTTTGAAATTGGGGTGTCACTATAGCGAAAACCTGCGGGTTTTTACGGCAAAACCTTTTTCATTCACAGAAACAAACGGCAAATTCAGAATCCTTATGATTTTTCTGAACTTTTTACGAACTTTTAGGGGTGTCACTATAGCAGGGGTTGACTGTAGCCACAACGGGCAAACTTTTTTTTGTACCAAATTTACTTCTTTTTGAACAAAATTCTTTTTTTTTCTGTACTAAATCTGTCGTCTATATAAGACTAACCAAGTTTTGCACAATTTCGCAAGGATTCAAATTTTATAGTCTGAAAATGACTTGGATTGCTCAGAATCCCGGTCCGGAATGGCCAAAAGCCCCTGAAAGTTCTTTTATTGGAGGTTTACTACAGCAAGGTAAGCTTTCCCGAAAAATCGATTGCGCGGATCAGAATTCCGGTCCGATCGGCTGAATCGCTCAGAATTCGGCTTGAGTATAGAATCCCCCACGCAGAGTGCTCGGATGGAGGAGATAACCTCATATTCGTGTTTCACGACCCCGATTTGATAAAAAAAAAAAGCCGGCTGTTATTTGATTCTGAGAAAAAAATTCGAACCACAGTGGGGGTTTTAGTCCAAAATCATGGTTTTTTAGTCAGAATTTCAAAAAAAATAAAATGGGCGCTTTTTGAAGGGCAATATAGGGTGGGGAAGGGAATGAAAGGGGGCCACTAATCTCAGGGACCCACTAACAAGAAGATGTTGAACATATCTTTGAGTACTGGGGCCTGTCGCATAAACAAACTCTGGTATGTATTTTTTTCATGCATCCAGAGTCACTTTCGAGTGATTTGTGTCTAAGGTATATGGGTGTGCGCATCTCAACTCCAAGCTTCCAAGCCCCTGCGCCCCGAAGGCGGGCTTGAAAGTTAGAGATGTGCGCACTCATTTAGCTTAGACATGATTCTGAGAAGCACACTTGATCATAAAATGCATATAGAGTCTATTTTTGCCTCGGTCCATCTTGAAAAATATGATAAGACAGCCGAAGAATACAAACGTTTACTTCTCCAACGTTCTGCCATAAAATTGGCCTACTTTTATTCCTTTCATCTCCCAATACAGCTCTCATTCCCTTTAAAATTCAAAAGTCGCCAATTTAAATTTTTTAAATTTTGACTAAAAAACCATGATACCCCGTTCTGGTTCGAAATTTTCTTCTTCTCATAATCAAAAAAACAGCCGGCTTTCTCATGAAATCGGGGTCGAATAAACACGAATATGAGGTTATCTCTTCTATCCGAGCACTCTGCGTCGGAGAGAGGATTCTATACGGCAGCCAGAATTCCACCCTAAAATACTCAAAACCACCATGAACCTTAAATTCTGAGCGATTAAGCTCATCGGACTGGCATTCTGATTCGCTCAATTGATTTTTCGAAAAAAGTTTACACCCTGTGGTAAACCCCCAAAAAAACCAACTTTCAGGGCTTCTGGCCATGCCGGGGTGGGATTCTAAGCAAGGTAAACAGGTGACCATGCCCCTTTAAAGAACCGTAGCCTAAGCCGACAACGAAAATTTCAAATGTTTTAATTCGCGCAGGACAGTTCTCTTTCGTCTCGCAATTTCATCTTTTGACTTGCTTGGAATGACTTAAAGGAACGTAAAAAAAATTGCCCGCTATAAAATTTTAGGCACCATTTTTTTTAAATTAATATAATTAATTCGCTACATGTTTACTCAAGTCAAAAAAATTCAACCACCGACTCACGTGTGCCAACATAGTTAAGTCTCAATATAAGGCCATCAGTCGGCGCCGACCATCATTAGTTTTAAATCGAGTTTGGTGCTATATCGAGGTCGTATTATATTAAGGATAGACTCGTACAAACTTCTTTCCGATCTTTGTGAGCCAAAAAATTAAATTTACTTGGGTTATGTCGGATTTATCCTATGTCGCGACTTGACTGTACAGTGCCTATGGTAATAAGAGGTGGTGCCCGGGAATTCAAATTTTTTTGCTAATCGTTAAACTTCTGTACGGATTTTTTAAGATGGTTTCTGACAAAATCATACCTAAAATTAAATTCTAGGCTTTGTTTTGTTAGAAACCAAGTTAAGAAACTCATACAGAAGTTCAATGATTAGGAAAAAATTTGAATTTCCGGGCACCACCTCTCATTAGTGTGGGTATGTGAAGTGTCCCGCGCAAATTCAAACATTTGAAATTCTCGTTGTCGGCGACGGCTATGGTTCTTTAAAGGACCGTGGTTCTTGCGCGCAGTGGAATGTGCAAAATTTGAATTGGCGGGGGACACTTCTCTTTCGTCTATCAGTGTACTCTTTCGAGTAATTCGAAACGACTCGAAAGAGTACGCTGACAGACGAAAGAGAGGTGTCCCCGCCAATTCAAATTTCGCACATGCCACTGCCGCAAAGACCATGGTCCTTAAAGTAGATAATCAGTTAGATTTGTTCTACACACCTTGAAGTGGTTTTAAAATATGGGGGATTGAACAAGAAACCAGTGTTAAAATCCGCATCTCTCATAAAAGTTTAAGGAAACGAGAAGATATAAAAATATTAGAACTTAAGTTTTTCAAAAGTCAATCATACAAGATATCAGTATAATTTTATTAGATACAATCATAATCTGATTCAAAATATATAAAAATAATCATACAAAAATTCAATCAGTTGAGTTGAAAAATGAGCATACAAATATAAAAAATAACAAAATTTCCCGTATTTTTAGTTGATCTGGGCTAGTAGGTGAGAACGCCGATCAGTGTTTTGAAAGAGGGCCCGAATGAGCTGCTTAACCTGGACTGGTTTTAGCCATAAAGCTAATGGCCTTTTCCTTCGCACCATCTATGACCGATTTCCTGGAATAAGACAGATACTTTGTACAAGTTAAATAAGTTTAAAAAACTACGGCTAAGCTGGCGTTCAAACAAAATATTGTTTCAGTCAATCGGAAGTAAGGTTCCTCACAAACACGGTGAATCACCTCAACGCCATTGATCTGAAAAAATGAATCTACCGTATTTCCTCTAATAAGGCGGCCGGCCGCCTTCTTTTTCAAACCCCCAAAAATATGAAAATTGTCAATCAAAAATGGCCTTAACTCTGAAATTTTAGTCAAAAAAATGAGGGGGCCGCCTTATTAGATGAAAATACGATAATAGGCAAAACAATAAAAAAGTAAACTTACAGTAAGTATGGTCTTGAGTTTCTGCATTAGTTCTGTCAACAAACTGACCATAATATCAGCATCACTGGCAGCAACGTCTTCTTTAGCTAGCACCATATCATTTGCAATGGTCAAAAGATGGGAGATCAAACAGCCAAGGGTATGGGCGAGTACAAATTCTGGCATAATCTGAAACAAAATATAGTTAATAGGTGATTTTCAATTACAGAATGGCGTAATAACCTCTCTCCAAACCCCAGAAATCTGTCCGATTTGCATTGCACAAGCATTGAGTACACGTTCACACTGCTTATAGGTAGCATCATCCCTCAGTCCAACGAAAACTGCAGTGAAAGTTAGTGTAAAGTTTCTTTAGGATCAGATATTGTTTTTCATATAATTCAACCACTGACCCACGTGTGCCAACATAGTTAAGTCTCAATATAAGGCCATCAGTCGGCGCCGACCATCATTAGTTTTAAATCGAGTTTGGTGCTATATCGAGGTCGTATTATATTAAGGATAGACTCGTACAAACTTCTTTCCGATCTTTGTGAGCCAAAAAATTAAATTTACGTGGGTTTATGTCGGACTTATCCTATGTCGCGACTTGACTGTACAGTTATCACCAGACTAACTGTAGCGATCAACGGTCCCACTTGGTCATACAGTCTAATTATTAGATAAGGTATCAACTTACTGTCCGCTGACCCGATTGTGGCAGACAGTTGTCTCCGGGATTGTGTGATGTGTTGTTCTAAGATGTTGGCAGCCGCAGTTCGCAGGTCAGCGAAAAATTCCACAAAATTGCATTCACTGGCTACTTGTTTCGAAAGATCCACTCTTTGCTGGAGATCGGTTTTTACGGTTACCAGTCGATTGCACAGGTAATGGCAGTTGTTAAAAAATATAGCTAAAATACAAAAAGTCAATCAATACCAGCAAATTTACCACATCTAAAGCGCCCCACCTGCAATCTGTGGCACAGTGGTCAGAGCTTGTTGATGGTGGAGTGGGCCCAAGGACAGGAAGATTTCGACCATGTTCCTGGCAGTAGTTAGCAAGCGACATGCCTCCATCTCTGAGTCCGCCTCCACTGCAGCCAGAAGGCACTCGTTCAGCAAATGTACAAACTTGAAGGTGGAAGTGCTTGATATTATGATGACTGATGGTGCGTTCAAAATAAAATATCAAAAGAACCTGATTTTGCACTTCTGGAACTGGAACAATTTAGTGGAGAATTTGTCAGCTTCAGTGCTCTGAAAAATGAATTGTTTAGAACATATAAAAGATATGCAAATACCTTAAGCAGGTTCAGAAGGTCTTGCTGGTTCAATTTGAGCTTCTCATCCATCATCCTGGCAATGTCTCCAATTTTCTCCTCATCTTCGTTTTCTGAGCTGCCCACCTAGAAATTTAGCTATTCTTTTGAAAGAGAAAAATTGACGCTGGTAGTGAAAACAACCCCCCTGGTATTTGCTACTAGGGTCGAAAAATAATACAGTCAGCCCTTGATAAATCGGCACCCTCTCAAGTTCGATACCGCCTAGGGTCCGACACTTTTTTAACCTAATTTTTGATGCTCTTTTTCAGTTGTCTTTGGCCACTCTAGTCCGAAAAATTGCAAGAATTCTGATTTTGCATATCATTCTTGTAAATGACAATAGCTTTACCGAAAAGATCCGCGTCTGCTCGTCAAACCGAGACCACTTTTTGAAAAAGGGGTGCCGGCCTATTAAGTACTCGCAAGTCTTCACGGCGAAACTGATGAAATTTTGAGAAACAATTAGTAAAATTTAGACAGGCCGAAGACAACTGGCAAAAGGCTTCAAACATTGAGATGAAAAA
Source organism: Ditylenchus dipsaci (assembly GCA_004194705.1). Taxonomy (NCBI): domain Eukaryota; kingdom Metazoa; phylum Nematoda; class Chromadorea; order Rhabditida; family Anguinidae; genus Ditylenchus; species Ditylenchus dipsaci. Next base: position 111,121 of record SADC01000200.1, read on the forward strand.
GTGTCGGACCATAGGCGGAACAGAACTTGAGGGGGTGTCGGTTTAGCGAGGGTTGACTGCAGTTAGAAACACGGTTACCTCAGTCAAATGAATGTAGGGCTGAGTGACTAGTTGGCGAGCAGCAGACACAAAATGGTGACATCTTCGATCCACAAAACTAAAAAATACAATTTTCAGCGGATATGGCAGATCCTGATTTTTTTTATTCTGTACCGGCCATCAAAGTTGGCAAAATGTTACTTTTCTCTCAATTTAGGGTTACAAAAATTTCGCACAAGTTTCATGAATATTCTTATTACTTCGGTTTTTCAATTGTGATATAGGTTTTCAATAGAGATAGAAACGGGTCGGGGCCCGACCGGCCCGAGCCGATTTTGAGCCAAAACCCGACCAGAAACCCCGCCGAAATTTTTTCAAAACTCCTACCCCGAAATTTATAAGGAACCAGAATTTTCGAGGCCTGATTCATCGAAGTAGAAGCTCAAAAAGATAAGGTTTTCATCTTTTTTTCAAGTTAATTCGTTTGATTTGTTGTTTATTCGTCTTTAGGATGTTTTATGTGCAGTCTTTCGTGTGCATTTGTGTTCTACTCAATCAGTTATTGAAGATGAACAACATAGAGAATAGTGTTTAAACGTCTCCTAAATAAATTTAACACGGAAAGGCCCGGTGCGCTCATTTGCGACAACGAGTAGAACAGAATGTGCTGAACACGATGGTGCGGGTCCTTTTCCCTTCGATGTCTGACCAATTAGGTGAAAAGGCTCCGGAAGGGAAGATGTTGTGGATAGTCAAAATCCAGCTGGATACCCACAGCTTTTCAAGTGGTGCGTCATGATCGTCATACTACACCCCACTCATAATATACCAAAATGACCGCAAAGATCAGCTTTCTAATGATAGTAAGCATAGAAGGTTATTATTTGTAAAGTGTAGACAAATCACCACTTCTTTCTCGAGATACGGATTTTCGGTAACGTTTTTATTTATTTTTTTTAATACAACGTTTTTATTTGCAAAGTTTCTAAAATTATCACTTGTTTGTCTGCGTGAAGATTTTTTAAATTTTACATTCTTACTTTATACGTGAATATACTTATTCTACTTCCAATTTTTTCTCTAGAATTTTTCATTATAGAACAGTCTATATAGAACATCTATAGAACAGTCGATGGGCTAAAAAAAGCACTAAGACGTGCAGCCAATTTTTTTCTTACCACATTGATAAAATACACTCATAATTTAGTAGCTTGAATAAAAGAAATAAAAAAAATCAACAAGTCCAACATTTTCACCGTGGTTTTGCTAGCTTTTAAAAAAAATTTATAAAAACCTTCACGCAGACAAACAAGTGATAATTTTAGAAACTTTGCAAATAAAAACGATGTATTTTAACAGCTTTAAAGCAGAGTTCCTGGCGGTCATTTTGACATATTATGAGCTTGAAAGTAGTACTAAGATAATAGCGCACCACTTGAAAACCTGTGGGTCTAGCTAAATTTTGACCATGCAAAACTGATAACTTTTTAGACCCTATTTCAGTTACTTCAATGGGAGCTTTTGATGGGAAGCATTTAATGGGAACTTTTGATAAAATAAATTCTGATAGAAGGACCTGTTTAATCGGTCAAACAACCATTTTCCTTAAATTTACTCTGATTTTGACTAGAAATTTTATATTCATGATCATAACTTTTTCTAAATTAATTTAAAAGATGAGCTCGACCTACCAAATTGTAGCTAAGAAAAATTTCTTTGAAATTCATTAAAAAATAACTCACAAAAAGTTCTAAAAACAACTACTATCTCTTAGTATCAAGGTCATAGATTTTTCATGAAAAATTTCACCTTTCGGGGATCTCTTCAAATCTTTTTGAATTTTTTAGTTACCAAGTCGAAAAAGGTCAACGTTACGATGCCGACAAAAAAGATTTTAATTACAAAGTATTAAGCTTTTTGAATGTTTTTTGTCTCGAGAGGATTCGAAATATGACAGTCAATCTAAGATTTTAAGAGTAGTTTTGGCACGCTGATTACGAATCTGGTGTCAGAATTTTAGGTTTCATGTGTAAAACCGAAGTTTTCTGCTAAAAATTTTCAAAAATTAAAAATAACGCCAACATGGTACTGATTGGGTTGGGGTCACACCTCATATCTTTGGTGTATGATCAACTTTTTAACGTCTCTTTTCTTTTACGGCTTTATTATTTTCGTGTAAACTGTTTTCTCTATTTTTTCTTGATATTTAGAATTAAAATGGAGAAGTTTCGATCGTTCAATCTAAGATCGTTTAACAAAAATAAGAAAGAATATGGTACAGCCCGCTCCCACTTAGTCAGTTACATTGAAGAATTCCTATGGCGAAAATTATTTGACGGTCCTGATGTGTTCTATCATTTTTGGAAGCAAGTATCCGAATATTATGTGTGCGAAAAGTGATATTGATTGAAAGAATTGAGGAACTATTGAATAAAATTAGTATGTGTCGCTGTTTTGTAAAAAAATATGAGGTGTGACCCCAACCCAATAAGTACCGCCAACATTTAAGGTCCTTTTCAGCCTTTAAAAGAAAAGTACTTACAAAAAGTTTATATACTGTTTTGAAGCCAATAAACATGGCTCTCAAATTCTGTGCTCAAATGTTGGCACATCCCTGCTGCACATAAAGATAACAGCCCAAACGTGAAAAAAAGTCTGGTTTAAAATAGGCACTTTTTTTATTAAAAAATTTTAAATTTTTAAACATTGTATGATAGTGTAATAGCACATTTGAAAGCTCAGCTCCTCGCAGTTCTGATGCGCTATGAAGCTTTTCCCAATACACCTACCAAGCTGAGTTAAAGTATTCATATGCAGTAACTGATTTTAAAAAACTCCACTTTTTCAAAATTGCGCCAAAACCTCCAAAACTGCCTTTTAAAAAACTGATTGCACCATCATGTTCAGCGTGAGTTTCTGCACCAGAAACAACAAAAGTCATCACCCGCCTTTCTCGTGTTAAACAGATTGATTCAGAAATTATCTCTAGATGAGTATGAGTTTAAAGTTTCGAATCGCCAGACTTTGAGACGAAAATAACAATTTAAAGTCTCAAAGTACCAGGTTTCACTTTTTGGGCATTCTTTTTTGAATATTTCTCCGAACTAATAAGCTTTTCAAAATAATTCATAAAAGGCGCCTTGTGAGGCGCATCTCCACCTTGTAGAATAAATGAGGAAACAAACTTTTTTCGAAAGGTCACACAAAGTAACCATTTTTCAAGCCTGCCGGCTATCCACCGTGTCTTTCAAGAGCACATCGTCTAGCCCAGCAAACGGTCTCCTTAATAAATCTGACGCATCGTTCATACATGAAAATTCATAAAGGAGTGCAATCTTAGTCTAACACTCAGTTACAAATTTTGGTTTAGTAGAACTAGATGAAAAACTGCCTCGAACGGGAATCTGACCCTCGACAAAGTTTCACATCGTAAAAACACAAAAAATTGAAGGGTGCACCATCAGGCTACCGAGGCAGTTAGAATCTTTTTTTTCATTACTAATTCCAGGGAGAGCGCCCAACCAGCCTCCTTACAATTGCGCATTCCTAATGGCTCGTTCACGTACTTCGAGTTCGAGTTCAGGTTTTCGTCATGATTTTCTTCTTTTAGTCAAAGAGGCAAATATTTTGATAATTTTTTTAAAAGTGATAGCACTATCATGTAGCCCCAAGATTCTTGTTTCTATTGACGTATCATTTGCAGAAACTTGCTTGCAAAATATGGTACGAAAAATTGAACGTATGAAACAAATCAGAAAATAATCGGTTTTTCTTGAGCCATAAGGACTTTTGTGAGTGACGATTTACCGGATAAAAGCATTGCCAATAGCTCAATTCAAAAAAACTATGTTTGCATAAAAAAAATTCGCTACAACATTACTTACATTCTCTCGTAATTAGTGATGAAGTTGTCGAATGAAGTCGTTGAATCCGTGAAAAACTCAAGATTCTAAAAAAATTGTATAGAACTTAAATTTAGTAGTGTTTCAAAAAATTACCTTCATAAAAGCATGGAATTCCGAGCTTAAAGAAACAATAGTGTCATAGGTTTGTTTTGTCAACTGTTTGAGATCCTCCTTCTCATCTTTTTTCTCACAAGGAATAGACGGAATCAGGCAATCCTTGACCAAGCATGAGATCATTCTTGCCGCGATTTTTCTCCAAACAATGTCACAAACGGGGTTTTTTCAATATGGATGCCATCCAGTGCTTTATGCAACATTTTGAAAAATTCTTCCAGGGCTCTATATTTTATTTATTTTAGAAGTTTATAAAAATTGGCTAGCTACTCACTGGAAAACGGCTTTTGGATCGGGATTTTTAGCTTCAGTAATGGATTTAGCAACCGAAAAGACCACTGTATCACTGTATTCATTGGCTCGAAAAGTCATGAGCGAGAAGGGATCCACGCTGTGAATCATTTTAGTGCAAAATAATTTCCATACCGCATCCACAAATTCTTCCAATCGGCTTTCAAATTCGCCTAGTTTTTTCATCGCAGTCAAATTCTAAATTAGCAATATTAATGTTACAACTAAGTTAATATGTTTTTTGATTACATCAGAGACAGACTTGATGCTAACACACTTGATCACCATCTGCTCCATGCCTGGATTGACTCGCTCAATGTCTGGGAATTGCAGAAATTCTTTGTAGAACTCATCCATGAGCATCACTAGCTCGCTTTTACGAGCAGCTATTTCATTGAATATCAGAGGCAAGATTCTATCATTCACTGCTTCAGACTCGTCCTCAAATCAGTAAATCACATTTAGGAATCTTGCGGCTTTTTTAGAATACCTTTCCTTTTTGCCTTGGTTCTCCCTTGCTTATTTTTTTCCGAATAAGCTTTGGTTCATTCAGATGTTTTGCATTTTAAAAATATTTTTTGATAAAAATTCAACAAAACAGGAGGGGTCATGATCACGGGACACCAGGACAAAAAATGGGAATGTATTCGGGATGGCATCAAGCTCCCTCTGACTACCGATTCAAGCCCGTTCACAAGCTTCTCTAGGCGCAAAATGGTCGTTGCATCTGCAAGTGAATCTGCCTTGCCATTGCTAGATCCCAACCAGAGCGTGTTCAATTGCGCCTCCATTTCATTTAAGACACTAAGGCGGTCGATAAAATCACGGATAACACACAGTTTTTTGGTAGGTGCCTCTTCCTACAATTGGGAAAAGAGGAAATTTCAAAAATATTGTAATTTTTAAAATAGGATCTAATAATTACCACTATTTGGGACAAGTTCTTCTCCGTATCAACCAGTTTACATTGCAAATTTTTCACCCCTTTTCAGCATAGGCAAGGGAGGACTGAATCTTTTCTTGGCAATCAGCGAGACTCAGAAATTGTGGAGCAAAGTCACGATACTTCATTTCAAAAACCTAAGTAAATAAATTACGGTGTATTAATTTCTTTCGTAAACAAAACACACCTTGGCGATTTCATTCAATGCTAAATTGGATAAATTTAACTCAACAAATTTTGCGAAGGAAAAAAGTTACATTTGGAGACGTCCTGTTCTAGCTTGGCTATTTGATTGTCAAGTAAAAAAGAGTCATGCTCAAAAGCACTACTTGCCTCATGCACACTTTCATCAGTCATGGACATCATCACTCATAAAAATTTGTTTAGTAAATTTTAAACCAAAATATGAGGTATCGAAACGATTTCGAAGTATCTCCTGCTTTGTAGTGTATCCAGTATTAAAAAAAACTAAGAATTCCAGGTTGTAGACAGTCAAAATACCTAACTCTGCCACAAAAAAAATATACCACAATTTTACCACGATTTCGAGGTGAAGGGACTCGTTATTGTTGGTTAGCAACCTTAGTAGGGTGCAACAAACTAAAAATAATAATAATTGACAGCGCCAAACTTTACTAAAATTTATTTGAAATCAGCAGAGAACTGGAAATGTTGCCGCCATTATGAATAATAATAATGGTATTAAATTTCTGTGAATGTAAAAGTCCGTATTGAAGATTGATTTTTTTTCAACATGAAGGAGCATGTCTCTGAGAGACAACTAAAAAGAGGAGATCCGCATGTGTTAAAACTTATTTTTTGTAATTTTGGACCAGTTCCTTATTAAGTTTGTTACCTCGGATTTTGACAAAAATTTTAACGCTACTTCAATATATCCCTCTTATATGATAACAAACGGAACAATAAACATAATCAATCACGAGATTGGGACAAGTTGACAGCTACCGTATGCGCACACACACGTACCTTACACGGGAAGTGCACAATTTTAAGGTGGCGTTCAGACAAACTTTTTACACTAATCGAAAGCTCATGACATGCCTATTACTGCCTCAGTTGTCGATTTTCCTGCCGACGCGTCTACGATGAGAAAATCGAGTTTGAAATATAAGATATTTGTTGTATAAAGTACGGCCAAGTTTTGCGATTACCTCTCCAGTGAGTGAGTGGCGCAGTGCATATGATTCAGGCTTCGTCGTAGGTTCGATCCCCATTACGGGTACATGTTTAAATTAATATTTTTACTCACCATTTTTTCTTTTCAAATTACGCCATCCATATCTGTGATTTGATATCTATGTTAGTAGGCATATTTATACAGTAGTGTTGTCGCATTTCGAAAACAAAGTATTATGGATACCAGATATGGTCTGATACAAAGTTTTTCGACCCGCATCACGGTATAATTTCTTCATATTTTACAATAAATTTTTTATGTATCAGATTCCCAAAATATACTTTTTGCAAATCATTGAAAAAAGATGAGAAAATAGATTTTGAAATAATAAAATAAAAATGTAACCGTACTGAGGATCGAACCTGCGACGTTTAAAAACAAAGCCTGAATCACATCCATTGCGCCGCTCACTCACTGCAGAAATAACTGCAAAACTAGGCCATACTCTACACAACAAATATCTTATATTTCAAACTCGATTTTCTCATCGTAGACGCGTAGGCAAGAAAATCGGCAAGTAAGGCAGTAATAGGCATGTCATGAGCTTTCGATTGGTGCATAAATTTTGGCTGAACGCCACCTTAAGGTTGTGCACTTCCCGTGTTAGACACTAATCACTCGAAAGTGACTCTGGATGCATAAAAAATGTATGCATCCCAGTATTCAAAACTATGTTTAACATCTTATTGTTAGTGGCCCTCTGTGATTAGTGGCCCCCTTTTATTCCTTCTCCTCCCTAAAGAGCTCTTATTCCCTTTGAATTTCAAGTTTTTCAAATTTTGACTATAAAAACCATGATATCTCCTGTACTTCGAAAAATTTTTTTTTCTTAGAATAAAAAAATAAATAATTAAAAAAACGCGGCTTTTTCATGAAATCGGGTCGAGAAACACGAATATGAGGTTATCTCCTCCATCCGAGCACTCTGCGTGGGGAGGGGATTCGTCACTCACGCGGTTTCAAAATTCAAATTTACAAACATTTCAGTTAAAACAAAATGCCAGACATTTTGGAGAAATATTTAAAATTGACTATATGTTTTTTAGGTTGCAGTGACGAATCCCCCCCCCCCCACGGGACTGATCAGGTGGAGGAGATAACTTCATATTCGTGTTTCTCGACTTCGATTTCATGAGAAAGCCGCGCGTTTTTTTGGTTCTGAGAAGAAAAAAATTTTTCGAACCACAGGGGGTATCATGGTTTTTTAGTCAAAATTTTAAAAATTTAAATTGGCGCCTTTTGAATTTTAAAGGGAATAAGGGCTGTATTGGGAGGGGAAGGGAATAAAAGGGGCCACTTTTATGGCAGAACGTTAAAAATTCAAAATTTTTGTATTCTTCGGCTGCCTCACATGTTTTTCAACTGGGCCGTGGCAAAAAGAGACTCTATATGCATTTTATGGTCAAGAGTACTTCTCGGAATCATGTCTAAGGTAAGTGTGTGCGCGCATCTCTAACTCTCAAGCGCCCTGCGCCCCCGAAGAGGCACACACCCACATACCTCAGATACAAATCACTCGAAAGTGACTCTGGATGCATGAAAAAGCATGCATACCAGAGTTTATTTATGCGGTAGGCCCCAGTATTCAAAACTATGTTCAACATCTTCTTGTTAGTGCCCCTGTATGATTAGTGGCCCCTTTTATTCCCTTCCCCTCCCTATACAGCCCTAAATCACTTTAAAATTCAAAAGGCGCCAATTTAAATTTTTCAAAATTTGACTGAAATACAATGATACCCCCCTGTGGTTCGAAATTTTTTTTTCTCAGAATCAAAAAAACACGCGGCTTTCTCATGAAATCGAGGTCGAGAACCACGAATATGAAGTTATCTCCTCCACCTGATCAGTCCCGTGGGGGGGGGGATTCTGAACTCAAGCCGTTTTTTAAATTTTATTTTTGATTTTTTTAATGTTTTGATTGTTTCTAAGGATTTTTTTGGTCAAGCCCTTTATTGTCATAACATCAAAATCGAACATTGTGGATCTTTCTCAATTTCTTATGTCTGGTAGTAAGCTTGCTTGCCGACCTCTAACCTCTTACAGACTCGCTTGAACTTATCTGCAAAAACCGACTTATTTTTTTAATGAAATTCATAATGTCAAAAAATGCTCGATGTGCGATACGGTTTGTGTCAAAAAATCTTGACCACCTGAAAATTTTTTCGCACAAGTAGGTCCGTTCCTGTTCAACTTTAAAATTCGGGATCTTAACCCTCGTGAATCTCCATTTTATGTAAAATACTGCTGCTCCATGACCTACTACTTCAGCAAAACTTTATTATCGACACAAGACAAGATATTACATACAAGAGAGATTATGATTCACTACGCTTTCCTTCTGCTTTGGAACACGCTTTCAGGATTCTTGGAGTCGGCGGAATTCTTCTCAACCAGGCCTGTGCTTCTCAAGTTGCTGACTGGCGCATCCTGACGCGAAACTGAGGCGTCCTGTGAAGTTTCTGTAATCAACTAATAAATAATGTGAAAAAGCAATACGAACCTGCTGAAATGCGAAACCTAAAAGAATGACAGATGAAAAAACCTTGGGACAGTAGCAGAGGAAAACCTACCGTTTTTATTGCGACACAAATTTAAAGACACTTTCTGCTTTTTCCCACGTTCTTGATGAGCTGTTATAGCTGAGCATCAAAAAAGACTTCTAACAAGCAAATAGACTTTTAAATGACTTACGCAAAGCACTGATTTTTCTGCAGATTTCCAGACACAGTCACACGAAAGCAGGTCGAATTTCTTGCTTTCTGATCATAGCCAATTTCTAAAATTATCAGAAATAAGCACAGATACAATACGAAAAATTACACACAAAATAGTAATGTAAAGCAGGAAACTCAAAAGTCAAATCAGCAAGAAGACCACCACAGTGTGGGTAGGAGATTATCAATTTCTCAATTTTATGTCTGTTTTGCATAAAATTAACATCTTCTCGAGTTTGTCTGGGATATTTCTAGAGTAAAAATTAACGCTCTTTCGATCTAGCGTATTTGTTATGCAAAATGAATGCAAACATCAAATTTTAAAGGGCACGTTTTGAGCCAACACAGGCATATTAAAAATCTGCTTTTGAGAAAAATTAGCATGAACTGGAAAACTTTCCTTTACCACTGAGATGTGACCACTCATTCGAAAGTTCGTTAAACGAGCAATCTTTTATGTCCAAATGTTGCAGAAAAATATTTAAAAAACCTCGGTTGCGATGTAATATTTAGAACCATCACATAACTGTAAAAAACAAGTAAAGTTAAGCTAATTTTTTTCGCGCCAAAATACCTAATGTCAGAGAATCCAAATTTTGAAACCCCGTGCACTGCGAACAAAGTTCGTCACTGCCTAGGGTCCGACAACTTTTTAACCCGTTTTATCAACTCTTGTTTTACAGTCTGGTCCCGAAAATCGCAAGGAGTCTGATTTTGCCGATTATTTTTCAAAAAGTAAAAAATCTTGCTACAGTCGAACCTATCATTAACATACTCCCCATTATCATACGCTCTCTCATTAACATACGGCCGGGCCCGGTCCCGTTCTAACAATTGGGCCAATTGAATTGGCCCTCCCATTAACATACTGTCGAAGCTTTTTTCGAAGTTTTTCGAATAAAACCCTGCTTCTACAAAAACAATTATAAAAAATCTCAATTTTTTATGAAATTTTTGAAAAAGCTTGGAGGACCAAGGCAAATTTTTTTAATTTTTATAAAAAAAAATTGCCTTGGTCCCCCATGCTGTTCTCAATTTGTTATAAAAAATTCGCCTTGGTCTCCCAAGCTGATTTAACTGAGGGGTGTGTTCAGAAATCGACTGAGAGGCGTGTTCCGAAACTGACTGTGGGCAATTTTTATCCTGAAAGGAGGGGGGTGTATCTCCTTTCCGTATCTGGTCCCACATCGAAATCATTTGAATTCAAACTAATCCACAAATTAATCCATTCAGAGGTTGTTGGTTCGAATCCATCTGGGTGCAAACTTTATTTTGTCCACAAGTTTTTCAGCGATTGAGCTGAATTCATGCTAAATAACATCAACGGATTAATTGAATAGATTTCCGGGATTGCTTTTTTGGTCAACAACTGTCTTAAAAGGCATTTTCTATAAAACTGGACCACACCTCGTTCCCGATTTTTTCGAAATTTCTAGATTTGGTCTTATTTGAAAGAGCAACTTATTCTGAGTGAGTTTACTTTTGACAGAACGCCAACTTCAAATTTGGATCTCGAGATATGCTCAATTCAAAATTCGACCCGTGCCGAATCTCTGAAATCTGGATGTTTCTTTGTTGAGTATACTGTTGCGTCTTCGACGCAAGTGATGTCTACTAATTTCTTCACTTTTCCAGCCTGGGGTTTGGTGGCTTACTGGTTAAGGCATTTCCCTGCGGATCTAAAGGGAGTGTGATCAAATACCCCTCCATTCCACCTTCTTCCAATTCACGAGCTGTTGGCCGTGGCCGCTCGCGACATGGCGATCTTGGCGTGCAACCGACCTGCAATTTCCTGGTCCAGTAGTCAAAGAACAGGTACAGCAGGCACAGAAGCAAAAAGGACACAGCAGTTCGCCCAGCGAAGAGCCCTCCAGCTTAAAGAAAATCACATAGAGAATAAGCCTAGTAGCAAAAGAAGGGAACAGCTCTAACCAACAGCTTACTCACCCACAACCTGGTCAGCAGTCTACAAAAAGAAAAGGACTGTTGACTGCAGATGAACAGACCAGGCAAAACAACAATAAAAATCACGGCCTCGGAAACACTCCATAAGCCAAGCACCCACTTCTCCTCGGTGGGGAGTGTTGCGTCTTCGACGCAAGTGATGTCTACAAATTTCTTCACTTTCCAAGCCTGGGGTTTGGTGGCCTACTAGTTACGGCATTTCCCTGCGGATCCAAAGGGATGGGATCAAATATCCCCTCCATTCCTCTTTTTCCAATTCACGAGCTGTTGACCGTGGCCGCTCGCGACAATACAGCTTCTCATTTTTATTACAGGACCCTTACACATTGATACCATTCCACGCAAAATTGAGCGGGCTTTCTTATAGTATTAGTGGATTTGTATTTTCGCGTAGTTTTTATAAAAAAAACATGAGATTTTACACAAAAATCAACATTTTCAAAACAAAATTTTTCAGAAAAAACCTGTTTTTCTCAAGCTTAAAGGTATAGCGCACATTTTTTTATTGCTGATTCTGAAAAAGCAACTAATTTTTAAGAAAATAAAAAAATATTTTGAACTTTCAGAATCTGCAATAGAAAAGTATGCGCTGCATTTGTAACCAAGTATAAAAACAGGGTTTTTTACTGAAAAAATGTGTTTTGAAATTTCTTGTGTTGATAAAATTGGTGTTGGTTGCCTTTTTCGTCAAAAAACAAAGCGATATTAAAACCCAATAGTATTGATTGAAAGCTTGTTTGATTCTGCATCTAAAAGTAAGTATGTGTACCTACAACTTTTCAACAAATTTCTCTTAACAATGTCCTGAAAAGAAAGAGGTTTCAAAAAAGGCAGTGAAAACATGGTGCGCATGCATTTTGTCTCATCACGAAACTTTTTGTTGCATGACTTTTTACGAAATTTTTTTTTCATTTCGTTCAAAATTAGTTGCTTTTCAGAATCAGCGATGAAATAATATGCGCTATACCTTTAAATGTTGAAAATGTTAATTTTCGTGTAAAACCTCATGTTTTTTTGATAAAAACTATGCGAAAATCCAAATCCACTAATACTATAAGAAAGCCCGCTCAATTTTGCGTGGAATGGTATCAAATGTGTGAGGGTCCTGTAATAAAAATGAGAAGCTGTATACTCAACAAAGAAAACGGATGTACCTCATTTCGTAACAGGTTCATTTGTAACAGCTTCATTTCGTAACGTGTTTATTTTGTAACAGGTTCAGTTAGTAACATTTTTTCGTAACGCGAAATTTCGTAACAAATTTTTTCGTAACAGTGATGTTAATGTCATCTTTACTCGATGCTTGCTTGATCGTTTACGCATGTATTAATTTTTGTATTTTATAGATGAATGCGAACTTTGATTATGATCTGCTGATGAGTGATGAGAAAGATCTACAAAACGTACTCAGTGATGCGTCCGACCAGGAAGAGTACTTCGATGAGGAAGAACAACAGCGTCCGCGAAGGGAGAATTCAAGCCGGGGAATTCAAGCCAAGCTTCGGAGTCAGCACAGTCCATTGAAGCCAGTGAAGAAGATGAGCGATTCGTACAATTGCAGCAGCCTCCGGATCTGAAATACAGGGTGTCCCAAATATTTTGGAACTTTTCTTTTGGCCATAACTTTTTCTCTAGTGTGATTTTTGAAATTCTGTAAACGCAGATCGACTCAGAATTTGATAAGAATTTTTTTGGTCTATAATGTCAAAACACGATTTTCGCTTGGTCCCCCTGTGGTTTGGGTCTTGGCCATCCAGAGACCTGGACCCAAACCACAGGGGGTACCAAGCAAAAATCGTGTTTTTGACATTATATACCAAAAAAATTCTTATCAAATTCCGAGTCGATCTGCGTTTACAGAATTTCAAAATCGCACTAGAGAAAAAGTTATGGCCAAAAAAAAAAGTTCCAAAATATTTGGGACACCCTGTACGTGCCAAGCAACAGGGGAAAGCCTATGCTCCTATACAATGGTTCGTCACTATTTTCGGCTTTTTTTGCTCAGGCTGGTATTGATAATATCTTTTTCAGGGTCTCTCTACTATTTGCGCAAAACGAGAGTAGAGAAGGATGCACGCGGCAGGCTCAAGACATCCATAAGCTCTATTACTGCGCTATCTCCAAGAGTGGTTGCTCTATGCAAGTTAAGTTGAAAGATGGTCGATACAGCAGGGAGCTAAAAGAGGGCCACACATGCAAGGCAGATCCAGTTAGCGTGCAGAAGAAGGTCGTCGAGCAGCAGGCAAAGCAAACAGTCTCAGAAATCCGGGGTTTGTCATATTTGTAATATTATGCGTCGTATTTAACTAGTTTCGTTTAAGGTTTGCAATCGATCGGCAATAAATGAGGCTATGAATGGAGTAGTGAAGCCGGTTGTCGCCGCTATTAACACATCAGCTTTAAGGAAAGCGCTGGAGCGTCGCAAAAGAGTAATCATATTCTTTCAGTCTTGTCATTTCTTTGGCTAACTTCACTTTCTTTCAGAAGATTAACCGGTATCCGAGAGGGAAGATTAATCCTGCCAGCTTACAGATCCTAACCGAATGGTGCAATTTTGAAAATGGTGATCCTTTTATCTTTCACGATTCTGGAGCGGAAGACAGCGGCAGGTTCATCATATTATCGTCTCTTTTTATGGTAGAGGTGTGTCTTCTGCTTGTTGATGCTTGTTTTGTATGCATCTGATGCTTCAGAAACTGGTTCATGGGCAAACTATCGCAATGGATGGAACTTTTAAGACGCGTCCGAGGAAGTGGGAACAGATTTTTGCGATTCATGTGCTAGTCAAAAATCGCTTCGTCCCAGCTGTCTCTGTCATCATGGCCAAGAAGTCTCGTGCGTCCTATCTTTTGGTACTGCAGCAACTAAGAGCAATGATGGAAGAGAGATTCCAAGTCGTTTGGTCGCCAACACTCATTCTTACCGACTTCGAGCTTGCCCAGCGTAGTGCTCTTCTCAATCATTTTCCTGGTATAAATTCTGTTTGTAATAACTTTTTATAATTTCACTTGAAAGAGCCCGTCACAGATGTTTTTACTTCCATTTTGCACAGGCCATACAGCGATGGATTCAAAAGGTGGATTGCTTGTTCTTCTTGTTGTCTGGTTTTTATTCCTCTGCTCTATTACAGGTGAAATTAGACCAGAAGAATCGAACGGATGTCCTCTTCAACGAGTATATTGGCCTTTTCCGCACACTTGCGTTCATTCCTCAGCAATTTGTCTCTACGGCTTTCTCAGAGCTAGTGAACTATAACGGCAATCAGGTGGTATCGGGATTTGGAAGCGAAGTGGATTACCCTGGCATGGCAAGGTTTGTAGCGTATTTCAAATCGGTGAGTTTCTCATGTTACCTCTATTTAAATAGTTTCATCTCCATAAAAATTTAGACTTGGAGCCTGAAAGAGGATGGACAATGTGGAGGGAAAGGCAGGCGAAAGGCAGCGCCAAGTGGCTATGGCTCAAGGCGAGATGAACGACGGAGGCACAACAAGAAATACTCGGCGAAAAAGAAGCAGAAATTAGTAATCTAATGTTATCTCAGTGTCTTTGTCTCACGTTTGTTTGAGTGGCATCGAATAAAGAAATGTGTAATAGAAATGCTGGAATGTGTGTTGGGCATGCAGGAATGTGTGAAGTATGTTGGGCTTTTTGAATTGTATGGTTAGAGTTAGTTAAAGAAACTTTAAAAAAATAATGAAGAAAAATAATATAATCGCTAAATTAGAGAATTCCAGAAAGCAAAGTTTGCGTTACGAAAAATGTTTGTTACGAAATCTCGCACTAGGAAAAATTTGTTACAAAATCTTGCGTTACAAAACTATTAGTTACGAAATCAGCCCGTTACTAACTGAACCTGTTACAAAATAAACACGTTAGGAAATGAAGCTGTTACCAAATGAACCTGTTACGAAATGGCGCGTTACGAAATGAGCTACAGCCAAGAAAACATCCAGATTTCAGAGATTCGGCGCGGCTCTAATTTTGAATTGAGCATATCTTGAGACCCGAATTTGAAGTTGGCGTTCTGTCAAAAGTAAACTCATTCAGAATAAGTTGCTCTTTCAAATGAGACCAGATCTAGAAATTTCGAAAAAATCGAGAAATAGACAGTACATCAAAAATTACTCCAGAAATTGGGCAGCTTGATTCACGAAAATTATCGGTTTTCGGACCAAAGTCGCTTTAAATTTTTATGGCTCAAATTGAAAACACCCGTCAAAATATGTAAATCTCCCGTCAAATTTATTTTTTACCCCGTCAAATTCAAATTTCAAACAAAATATGTAAATTTCCTGTCAAATTATGTAAATCTCCCGTCAAAATATGTAAATCTCCCGTCAAATTTAAATTTTTTCCTGATTCAGTTAGCTTTTGTCATTCCAAGTGCATATTTTGTGCAAGATTCGTGAATTTGTGCATCTTCACTCAGTAAAATCAATCTTTCTATAAAGATCACGCTTAACAAAGTCCACTGTTGATTGGACATATTCCGGTTGGTTTTTTGGGGGTTTACTAAAGGGGGCTGGGTGGACTTTTTGCGAACAATCGATTGAGCGGATCAGAATTCGGGTCAGATGGGCTTAATCGCCCAGAACTCTACCCTGAACCACTAAAACCCACCATAAACCAGGAATTCTGGGCGATTAAGCCCATCTGACCCGAAATCTGATCCGCTCAATCGATTTTTCGCAAAAAGTTTACTCCCCTTTAGTAAACCCACAAAAAACCAATTTCAGGGGCTTCTGGCCATTCCGGGGTGGATTCTGACCAATCCAAGTTATTTTCTGACTAGAAATTTGAATTCCCGCAAAATTTATGCGAAATTTTAAATTTGAGGGGAGATTTAATGATTTTGACGGGAGATTTACATAATTTGACGGGAAATTTACATATTTTGTTTGAAATTTGAATTTGACGGGGTAAAAATAAATTTGACGGGAGATTTACATATTTGACGGGTGTTTTCACTTATAGCCAATTTTTATTCTTAGTTTCAGCTGTGGCTTAGCTATAATGGCTGTAAAATACTGCCTGATGATCCACCTCGGTTTGAAAAGCCCTGACAATTATTTCTATATCAAACTAGCAAGTGAAATGTAAAAAAAATAAAGTTTACATCCAGAGGGATTCGATCTCAGAATGTGGTTTGATTTGAATTGAAACGATTTCCGTGTGGAGCCAGATACGGAAAGGAGATTCACTCCCCTTGAAGTTTTTAACACGACTCATATAAGTAGTTGTGGTGAAGGGACACTAGGATAGGTCGTCCGATCTGGCAATCTGGCCAAAGGGGTCCCACTCGCCAGAACCAAGGGTCCCACTCGCCAGAACCGAGAGGGTCCTGCTATCTTTTGCCATTGTTTTTTTAAATTGTTTTCATTCTGAATTTCCGCGTTGTTCTTTTGCGAAAAATATCCTCATTTTCAATTTTTACTCAGTTTGTGTTTTACTTTTCATGATGTGCTACTTTTGTCGCTATGATTCCTGTGATTCTCAGGCGAAATAGCCTAATTCCTTTCTAAATTCTATTTTTACGTATGGCGTTTTAGATATGGCGCTCAGACGTGATGGACCTTCTCGGAATAATTTCTGGACTGTCGCCAAATTGGATCGGCTCTCAGAAGACAAAGACTCGCTTATTCCCTTCCTTGACGAGCATGGGATAGCTTCTAAGAATAGAATATGCAAGAAGTGTGGCAAAGACGATATGAGATTTGAAGAAAGAGCAAATAGGTTACCTGTTTTAACCTCTTTTCGTTCGTTGCATGGATATTGTTTATGTTTATTTTTGCAGGAACGTAAACAAAGTTTGTGATGGGACCCCCTGGTTCTGCCGAGTGGGACCCCTTTGGTTCTGGCGAATGGGACCCCAAAGGTTCTCTTGCTCGTTAAGATTTCGTCTGAGAATCCTAATTCGAATACAATAGCGGATGCTTGGGCAAATTCTTTCTTTTTAACTTAATTTTTCAACAACATCTACTTTATCAATAGCTCATCTGCTAGCCCTGAATCTTAGCTACAAGATAGCATCAACAGCATGATTTTTGAATAATTTTTAAAAAAAAGTTATGAGTGTAAAGTACAGTTCAGCATCCGCAAACAGCCTCCTCATTGTGTTTTCACCTTTATGG
This sequence comes from Ditylenchus dipsaci, assembly GCA_004194705.1. Lineage (NCBI taxonomy): Eukaryota > Metazoa > Nematoda > Chromadorea > Rhabditida > Anguinidae > Ditylenchus > Ditylenchus dipsaci. The sequence continues at coordinate 128,423 of SADC01000200.1, forward strand.
TTTTGCTGATTGAACCACAAGGGAACCAAGGCAAAATCTCAAATTTTCGATGACACCATTTTATTTTCTGATTGCACTTCTATCCACTCTCCAGGCACCCCTACCAGCTCTCCAGGTACACCTGCTCACTCCCTGGTACCCCTAATAACTCTCCAGGTACCCCTACCCACTCTCCAGGTACCCCTACACAAACACCTGGTAATCCACATCCACATCCGCCGGATGTGGATGTTTCGGATGTAGACATCCACATCCAGATGTATCTTCCGGATGTTTTTAAAGCCCTGCCAGATACCCCACCCACTCTCCAAGCATTCCCTAACCGCTCTCCAGGCACACTGACATACTCTTCAGGTACCCTCACTCTGCAGACACCCCTATCCACTCTCCAGGCACCCTAACCACTCTCCAGGTACCCTCACTCACTCTCCAGGCACCCCTTACTGCTCTCCAGGCACCCCTGCCCACTCTCCAGGTACCCCTACTAACTCTACATATACCCTATCCGCTCTCCAGGTACCCCTATCCGCTCTCCAGGTACCCCTATCCACTCTCCAGGCACCCCTACCAGCTCTCCAGGTACACCTGCTCACTCCCCTGGTACCCTAATAACTCTCCAGGTACCCCTACCCACTCTCCAGGTACCCCTACACAAACACCTGGTAACGCTACACACTCTCCTGCAGATCAATTAAAATTTTGGAAAAATTTAAAAAGAAAAATATTTTGGAAGAAGGTGATACAGTCAAATGACATCACATTGTGAATCTGGGTCTAACTGAGTCAGTTAAACCGACATACCTTAACTCATTCATACTCTATTAATGAGACTCAACTATGAACATACTCGAGTCTAAGCACTTCAATTATTTACCATTGTCGAAGAACTCAGACTGGAGCATGACTCATACTTAAATCAAGTAAATTGTGACATGCATAAAAAAGATTCATCCAAAAATTTAAGCCTAATCCAATTGCCTGGATTCAAAAAATGAAAAGGGACAACTGCTCAAGAGGATGACATATAAATTAATGAGGTAACAAAAGTCTGTAGCTTGAAATAGAAAATTAATTCGTACAAAGACAAATCTGTATTCAAATTTGCATTAACGTTGAATTTATATGCAGATTAATGGCTAAAATTGATTTCACACACCAAAATACTGATTTCCCGCAGTAAATTTATTATTTCCCGCAGTAAATTTGAATTTCAAACAAAATACTGATTTCCTGCAGTAAATTACTGATTTCCCGCAGTAAATTTTGTATTTCCTGCAGTAAATTTTGCGGGAATTTGAATTTTCAGGTCAGAAAATACCTTCAACTGGTCAGAATCCCACCCCAGAGTGGCAGAAGTCCTGAAAGTTGGTTTTTTGGGGGTTTACTAAAGGGGGGGGTAAACTTTTTGCGAAAAATCGATTGAGCGGGTCAAATTTCGGGTCCGATGGGCTCAATTGCTCAGGATTCCACCCTTAACCATTCTCAATCATCTTAAACACCCTAAACCATCCCAAACTGCTCCAGACCAGTATCTAACTACCCTAAATCAGTGCTTAGGTTGGTTTAAGATAGTTGAGAATGGTTAAGGGTGGAATCCTGAGCAATTGAGCCCATCGGACCCGAAATCTGATCCGCTCAATCGATTTTTCGCAGAAAGTTTACTCCCCTTTAGTAAACCCCCAAAAAACCAACTTTCAGGTGCTTCTGGCCACTCTGGGTGGGATTCTGACCAGTTGAATGTATTTTCTGACCTGAAAATTCAAATTCCCGCAAAATTTACTGCAGGAAATACAAAATTTACTGCGGGAAATCAGTAATTTACTGCAGGAAATCAGTATTTTGTTTGAAATTCAAATTTACTGCGGGAAATAATAAATTTACTGCGGGAAATCAGTATTTTGGTGTGTGTTTTTAGTTACAGCCCAGATTAATTTACTGCAGGTACCCTTACCCGCTCTCCAGGTACCGCTTCCCGCTCTCCAGGTACCCCTTCCAGCTCTCCAGGTACTTTTATCCACTCTACAGGTGGCCCTCCTATCCGACTTACTTGCTTTCTTAAAAATTTAAATTAAAATCTTACAAAAATTAAACACAAAAAAACGGTTCAAAAACAGCATAAAAACTTTCCTCTCGAGACAAAAAACAAAAATTAAAAAAGACCTACATTCAAAATCACTCCGAATGACCACCTCCATACTGGAGTACAGATCCCCTATTTAAAGTCGTCATTTCTCGCCGACCTTTTTTAAAAAGAAATCTGAGATTCAGGGCTACAAAATGCACCGCGCGCCTTGACCGTATCACGACTTCACTCCGAGATTTTGACTCCAGAACGAAAAAAACGACAATTTGCTCACTAAAACCCAAAATTGAAACCAAAAGAAATCTCAAAGCCAAAATCCAAACAACCATTTTACTCCTGAGATTCCAAGCTTCAATTTAAAAAAAAATTGACCAAAAAAAAACCAAACAAAAACATAACAAAAAAACCCAAAACATCTATTGTCCGCAAACAGACAGACAAAACATCTCTAATACTATATAGGAGATGTCAGAGCATAGCTTAGGATTAGTAAAACCTTGTGCAGGACGTTATTCATAGTAGGACGGTGAAAAACTATGTCGCGTTCATCAAACTTCCTAACTATTGAGTGATTCACGAGAATACTTACTTCGCGGGTTCTTTCCCACACATATACAAGGTAGTCACTGGATTTGTAAGGCAAGCATTCATATATTAATAGGATTTATTTAAAGTATCTAACAAGACAAAATCAACTCACATAACAGACAATAATGAATTTCTGGCACTTTCCTTCTCTGGAACGTCCGCTTATTTCACATCCTCTGAGCTTCCCGTTGTTGCCGGCTTTACCTAAAAACACAATTAATTAATAAAAAGAAACCCAAAAAACGAAAATCACCTTTTTATTGGCAGCTGATTTAACAGGCTTTTCAGCTATGAGCTTCTTTTCCTTTGGTTGCTGAACTTAGAAATTGAGTTCATTGAAAAAATGTGGCGCTTATTGAAGACCATCTTGATTTCAAATCATCTTTATTTATTCTGCTTTCCTTTTCTACAGTTTATGTTTTAGATGCAAGAAATGATAGCAACTAGGCTTGGGGGTTTGGGGTCCCGGCGGGATTCGGATCGGGATTCCAAAAATTTCCGGGATTCGGGATTTTTTCAAAATAACCGCAAAGTGAATATTTTTAAAAAATTTCTTGTATGATATGGAACAAAATTGGCTTTACTTACCGTGGTAACTTAAAGTCTTTAAGTTACCACGGTATCTTACTCGTAACTTATTACAGCTGGTAAAATATACCAACAAGCGGTAAGTAGAATAGGCTGTACAGTTAACTTTTGCTTGTACAATTAACTGTAGCTTGTACAGTTAACTGCAGCTCGTATACCGTATTTTCTCTAATAGCTCACCCGTCTCTATTAACTCACCCCCTCTACTTTGAGGACCTATATCTCAGCCCTAAGCCAATATTTTACATCGTTGTTTATCGCGTTTTCTTAACTCCCAGGAGCTCTATCGAGTCCACTTTTTAGATTTTGGTTGAGCCCCAAAAATCCCAAGATCGACCATAAAATTTTCTGATTTTCAAGGGTTGAAAAATAACTCACCGGGTGAGCTATTAGAGAAAATACGGTAGTTAATTCTAGCTTGTACAGTTTACTGTGTAGTTAACTAAATAATTTAAGTGGCCCTAGTAAAGTAAAATTTAAACTTTTTCCTTTTTCGAAATCGATCGGCAAAGTCGAAATTGTTGTGATATTGGGAATCAATTTGTGCTGACTACTATGGTAAAAATTTAAACAGTTAAGTCAAAATGGGTCGCACCCGACCAGGCAACAAACTTGAAAAAAGGGTTTTATATCAGTGTGCACTGTAAAATGATAAAAGCTGTTTTGGTGAATGCTGCGCTCCACATTTTTTTAACACCCATACGAACAGCATGAAAGCATTGTAACCGTCTTAAAAAACAATTTATCAAATTTCGGGATTTTTTCGGGATTTAAATAAAAACGGAACATGGACCGGCGGGATTCGGGATTTTAGCTTCTGGGCCGGCGGGATTAGGGATCGGGGTTTAGAAAATTTCGGGATCCTCAAACCGGGAATCCCGTGGGATTTACGTCCCGTCCCAAGCCTAATAGTAACGAATTTTACAAGGGATTACTACCAGATTTCAGACCTGTCCCCAAGATTAGTTTTGGCCTACGCTGATTCGATGAAAATAGGTCTGAGTTGGTGAATTAACATAAGGGACCCCGATTTTTAATAATTACCTTTTCCTTGCTGACTTTCACTTCGTGTTCATTTTGAGAAGCTTTCCAGATCTTGATGGCCATGTCGTATTCATTTTTACCAACAGCTGCTTCCGCCCTGTACTTCTAAAACCAATGTGTGTCATGATTAGTTTTTTTACCTTGAATTTTAAATATTGGGACGCTTTTCTATTTCGGTTTTACATATGATCTCAACCTGATGCTTTTTAAAATCCTATGATGTTAGCTAAACAATAGCATGTCGGGAGTGAAATGAAGTTTAGAAAATTTTCGAGATCACAACGTATAATTTCAACTCTAGAAGTCGTTGAAGGTGGAAATCAAACGGTACGAACTTGAAAATACCCCAAACTAAACTCAAAACTTCTACGCCACAGCGTAGCAAATACTGTAGACTCTTAAAAAGGTTGCAGTAAGATATAAATCGGGGTGTTGTTAAAGGTGCATGCCGTGCGTTAAGGCGCGAACCAGCAGTTTTTTCGAATGTTTTCGAATCGTCTCATTTTTCACTCGTTCTGCGTCAAATCTGATATAGATGACCTTATACTGCTTTTAAAAACTAGACAGAAAACTTAAAAAATCTAGACGAGAACGAATGTAAAAATTTATCGAGAAAGAAAAGAACTGCTGGTTCGCGCCTTTTCTCCATCGGGCACGATCATGCCCCTTTAAAGGCCTGACCTCTTCCTACTCGGTGGTCCCCGCCAATTCAAAAATTTTCCCTTGATCATTGGACTTCTGTACGGATTTTTTCGCTAGGTTTCTAACAAAACTAGCCTAAAAATTTGATTTCAGGCCTAGTTTTGTTAGAAACGTGGCGGAAAAATCCGTACAGAAGTCCAATGATCAAGGGAAAATTTTTGAATTGGCGGGGGACCACCGAGTAGGAAGAGGTCAGGCCCTTTAAAGGACCAATCAACTTGATAAGCACAGCGATTTAGAAATTTTGAATTCGCGCGGGACAGTCCCAATTTTGTGAATAACGTTTTCAAAGGCACTTTTTATACTCCGCAAACCGTTTGCTGCAAACCTTTTTTTTTAGCTAATTATTTTTCCAAAAGTCGTCCAATTTTAATCCTGTCAACGGATTCATAAGTAAATCGACCCTGCTCTACAACTTTCTCTTTGGTGTCAACATCCATTTTCGTCACCAAATCGAGATACGGCATAGTTTGGAGGTAGTTTAAAGTGTTTGCCGGCAAAAAATCGAAAAACCCAAAACCCATCGATTTCGGGAAATTTAGCCTATTTTAGCCTATAGATAAGCTCCAGTAGGTGAAAAGCCATACGCTGATGGTCTTGTTAGATATCAGGGGGTTAGGATTATTTTGACATCAAACTTGTAAACAAAAGAAATTAAAAATAAGGTTTGCGCAAGTAGTAGTCGAACTGTGACTCGGGAGATGCGTATATAAAATTCCTCCCCCTTTAGGGTTGAAACTAAAAAGGTGACCAAAAAGGCAAAATTTAAAAGGATAAAATAACTAATGTGGATACTCCAGTAAAAAGAGGCTTGCCTCTTTTTCGTCAACCGTAAGCTCTTTCCAGGAATTTGCTGCCTCAGTCATGATAACAGTAGTAGAGCTCTCGCCAGAACCACTTGTAGACCGACTATTGAAGAATCCTTTCAAGAATATAGCGAAGGCAGTAGGAGGCAATTTCGGACGTCCTGATTGCTCATTCAACTGAAAATCAATTTAAGATAATACACCCTTACACGGTCACTTGTGATGATTTTTGGTTTTTTGTAACGAACTAACCTCTCTTCTTTCCTTGCGCTTCTTGCGTTTTTTTTTCTCATCCACAGCTTTGTCATGGTCCTTATGTAGCTTTAATTTATCTTCGTCAGAGAGACTTTCTAGAACAAGTGTTTTTAGTCAAGAATCGTCGAATCGGTGATCTGGAAACTTGCCATAAGCAGACTTCCTTTCTTGATCGATCTGTTTCGATTTTTCTTGATAAGACTTAAAAGGTTGCTCAAATGTGATCTAACTGACAGGCCAGAAAAATATTACCTTTTTTAATTCCTCATTGATGTCCTTCCAGCTCTTGGCGGCAGCCACGACAGTATCAGTAGGCGTATTAGACGGGTTCTTTTCACTGAAATCCCTAAGGTAGAGAGCAAATCTGTAAAATGTCAGGAAATAATATTATTCAGACAGCCGCTTAAGCATACGATGTAGGAGCAAGATAGCCTGGAGGACGGTTTAAGGGAACCTTCGGTTTAGTAGAGCAGCGACTGAAATTGAACAAATCCATATTAAATCTTACAATAGGTACGCCACCTTAATTGGACAATAACAATGTTGCGAAATTGGCGCGTCAAATTGCAGAACATCTGAAAATTAAAAAATCTTAAAGTCATAAAAACTTAACAGGGGAAAGGCTGATAGGGATTTTGGCTGGTTCTGGTGCAGAATTTCCTGGAGAACCCGAATCTGCGAACAATTTTTCAAAAAAACCGGTTTGGCTCGAGATTTTGACCAATTTCTGAATGGACTTTTTCAAACACGCTATCGATACTTGACACTCGGATGGTCCAGCAACCTCTTTGCCTGGTTGGACTCAAAATTTCACGCCGAAATGAATGGTGTTTCAATTTCTAATTTTTTTTTTCAAAAAAGTTTTGCTAGAGCCTTATGAAAATTTGAATTTTTTATGATTTTAGTCTTGGCGCGAAAGTACGAAAAATAGTCATAAGTTATGACGAGGGTTGGTTGATTGGTAATTACCCGGATAATTACCCGGAAAGTATTTCTCCGGAGAATTACCCAACCCTAGTTATGACTCATAACTAGAGTTGCTGAAATGACCGGTCATTTTCTAAAGCGGTCATATGACCGGTCATATGACCGGTCATTTTCTAAAATGACGTCATTTTCTGTCATTTTCCTAATTTCACATGCCTTTTGCAAATAGTGTTAATTGTTGTTCAAATACCCTTTATTGATCGAAACAGATAGCGAATAACAACAAATAACAATAAGCGCATCCATCGTGCTCATGGCGTCTCAAGCTCCTGTTGTCGATAGCCAAAAGTCCATTTCCGGCCAATCAATCAGCCAATTCCGTTAACACCTTAAATATGCCTTATCAAAGTATGTAATTCAAAGTATGTAACATGAATGTAATTCCCACTTCTCCTTCCCTTCCTGCAAACACCGGGTTCTTAACGCACTTGTTGGCCAGCAGCACGATTGCCTCTTGCTTGTCTTCATTGATAAATGACTGACCTCTGCCCGACGGCTCGAGTAGGTCGAGAAGGTGTGCCACATCTGTTTTGCCAAACTCCTCGCGCTTGTCCAGAATCTAAAACCAATACATGATGATAAAAGTTATCCGATATATTTATATAAATTATCACTTGTATCAACACATCCCTAATAAAATCCACGAATCCACTGTCGTCAATAGCAGCTCTCGACGAAAAGAAGGCTTATCAGATCTTCTTGTAGCATCTAAACAAGCAACACAATAGATGCCCAAACTTCAGATAATATTACCTTCTTGAATCAACTTCATTTCCCTTAATGGCTGTGATCGCGTTGGCAAGCGGAACGAGCATCTTATCCACATCCTTCACATCCGACCAGAAATCTTCACTATCAAATAGCAGTCGCACAGCCACAGTCTTCAACGTGCTGTCTTTTTAGATTCCGGTAGCCCATAGTGCAGATTCAATTGATTCCTTATTCTTAAAGATGGATAAAGCGAGCTTGGCCCAAGTTCCCCACCGAGTCTTGGAGAATTTCTGCTTCCTCCTGATCCTTTTTCTCGCGGTATCGAATCTTTGATCCAAGGCGTGCTTTTCCGCGAGCTGCTGTCCTCTGACTCCTTGACGGTTTTCTTCGAAGGCTCTCCACCCGATTTCTTTGACAAGCGATCGATCTCTTTCTTAGCCTCAACCCGAACTTTTTGCAGTCCTGAAACCATCAAAATGAAATTCCAACTAATAATCTTTGGCAGATACGAACCCTCAAGTGTCTCTCCATACGATCAGGGTGAACTGTGTAGCAGTCTTGACAGGATTTGCAATATGCAACAAATGCCTCTTTTTTTGCTGCTGGTCTCCTCCTTCCGCTCGTAATAGTTCCAGCACAAGGCAAGTAGCTTTTTTATCGATATGGCGATCTGAAATCGAGGCAATGAGAGAAACACAGTGATAAAGCAAAAACATTCAGCAAACGACACATGGGAACTATCCTAACGTCGATCGGTTCAAAAGAAAGGAGAACTAGAAAATGACAAAATCTATATAACCAGTCATTTTGTATTAAATGATCGGTCATATGACGTCATATGACCGGTCATATGACCGGTCATTTGACCGTTCAGCAACTCTACTCATAACCTTTTATAACAGGGTTATTCAAATACTTTAAAGGGGCGTGCTCGCCGCCGATGGATATATTTTGAAAGACGGGTACCAGGTCAATTCAAACGAGAATTATTTTAAAATAAATTTTAGTTGAATGCCCCGCGGGGAATGAGTAATCAAAAACACGTCTTAAAGGACCATGAAACTTGATAAGCACAGCAATTTGGAAAATTTGAATTCGCGCGGGACCACCCTAATTTTGTCAACAATGTTTTTGAATTAATTTTTTTGTGTGTGTTAAAAATTTGAACTCTATTCATGAGTAGGGTTGTCGGCCGGCCGGCCGATTTTCGGCTTTTCCGGCCGAAAACCGATATTTTTTCGGTTTTCGGCTTTCGGCTCGGCTCGGCCGGCCGAAAATTTCGGTTTTCGGCTTTCGGCTCGGCTCGGCCGGCGAAAATTTCGGTTTTCGGCTTTTGGCTCGACTCGGCCGGTCGAAAATTTTAAAAAGAAAAAATAATTTTCTCTATTTGCTCCCGTTTTTGCTTATTGATTTTTGTTTGTTCATTCATGTTCTAATAAATTATAAGATGAACTAAATAGATATCTAAGCGAGAAGAAACTAGCGTTGCCTAAGCCGGATCTTCCAGGACACGAAGAGATGTTCAACTGGTGGGCGAAGAATAGGGTGCGCTTCCCGACTCTGGCAGTGCTGGCTCGCAAGTATCTGGCGATTTCTCTCTCAAGCGTGGCGTCTGAAAGGTGCTTCTCCAAGGCCAGTCTTCTATTTGCCAACGCTTTCAGGTCTCGTTTGGCAAAGCAAATGTCAGCTAACCTGCTCATTATCAAAGCTAATTTGGCGGATGCAATCTTAAAGAAAGCAAGCGAAAGCAACGAAGAGGAGCCGTTGGAAATTACTAATCTTTTGTTGTATGGCAATGACTGAATGTTATATGTAGGGTTGTCAAACGTTCGAAATTTTCGAACGTTCGATTCGACGAACGTTCGAAGTTTGAAATTTTCGAACGTTTGGTTCGATTCGAAGTTCGGGTTCGAAAATTTTCGAACGAACGTTCGGTTCGAAGTTCGGGTTCGAAAATTTTCGAACGTTTGGTTCGATTCGATGTTTGAATTCGAAAATTTTCGAACGTTCGATTTGAAAATTTTGGCTTTTTTCGAATTTGAACGTCAGAAATGAGCCAACCCATTTTTGATGCCTTTTTTATGATGCTGCGCATGTTTTGGTCAAATATTTTTCGTGTTTCTAAGTTCTTATTGAAAGTGTTGGTAAGAAGTTCGATATATTTCGAACCGAACGTTCGATTCGAAGTTCGGGTTCGAAAATTTTCGAACGTTCGGTTCGATTCGATGTTTGAATTCGAAAATTTTCGAACGTTCGATTTGAAAATTTGGCTTTTTCGAATTTGAACGTCAGAAATGAGCCCAACCCATTTTGATGCCTTTTTTATGATGCTGCGCATGTTTTGGTCAAATATTTTTCGTGTTTCTAAGTTCTTATTGAAAGTGTTTGGTAAGAAGTTCGATATATTTCGAACCGAACGTTCGATTCGAAGTTCGGGTTCGAAAATTTTCGAACAAACGTTTGGTTCGAAGTTCGAGTTCGAAAATTTTCGAACGAACGTTCGATTCGAAGTTCGGGTTCGAAAATTTTCGAACGAACGTTCGATTCGAAGTTCGGGTTCGAAAATTTTCGAACGAACGTTCGGTTCGAAGTCGAACGTTCGAAAAAATCTCGAACATTTCGAACAATGTTCGAAATCGAACGTTCGATTCGACAACCCTAGTTATATGTGTTTAAGTGTTGTGTGCGAGTGTTGTATGTGGGTGTTTCAATAAATTTTTGCTTGTTCGAAAGCAAAGTGTTGTGTGCGAGTGTTGTATGTGGGTGTTTTAATAAATTTTTTTTTGTCCAAAGAGTTTTATTTAAGCATTTTAGACTTTTACTATGCATAGAAAAAAATAAATTATTTTCACAATGCAAAGACGTTGAATACTAGTCATGGCCGAAAATTTCAGTTTTCGGCTTTCGGCTCGGCTCGGCCGGCCGAAAATTTCGGTTTTCGGATTTCGGCTCGGCTCGGCCGGCCGAAAATTTCGGTTTTCGGCTTCGGCTCGCTCGGCGGCCGAAAATTTCGGTTTTCGGATTTCGGCTCGGCTCGGCCGGCCGAAAATTTCGGTTTTCGGCTTTCGCACATCGAGGAGAGAATATTTTAAACTCTTAGGTTCGATTCCCAGTGGGTGCATGACCTATTTTTTACTCTACATTTCAGTACTTTCACTGACTTCTAGAGCCAAAAACTATCAAGCAATTGATTGCAAGCATTTCCAACACTGTTTTGCTGTCCGAAAATTCTCTAATTTGGGACTTTCATGCAAATGATCATCAAAAGGAAAGAAAACCAGCCAAAATGATGATTACTTAGTTTTATATGGCCTGAATCTCTACAAATTTCATTTATTTTTCGAAGCGTTAGTGATTTTCTAGAGTCAGAATTTCATGGGGAACCAGATAGAATTTTTACACACCGAACTCACTTCAGAAAAACACGGTAGCTATCGAATGTTTGATCAGGGAAGGCATGAGTATTTTTGAGGGGTAGGATTTTGGTATTGTTTCGAAACTGACGTTTTTTTGCAATTTTAATCTAGATAGTAATTCGTAACCATATATTAAAAATGACGCCAGGAAGCAGAGCTACATTTTGAGCATAAGCTTGTAAATGATCATGGGCACAGGTAACGAACAAGCACCCAAAAAATCAATAGGGGGACCAAGGCAAAAAATTTAAAAAATAAAAACAATCAACAGGGGGACCAAGGCATCTTTTTTTTTGCCTTGGTCCCCCTATTGATTTTTTTGGGTGTGCTGTTCTTTACTCGAGTAGGGTGCTTGTTCTTAACCTTGGCCTGATCATGTAAATAAAACTTGCAAAAAAAAACGTTTGTTCCACAATAATAACAAAAAGCTCTGGGATATTCCAAGGTAGAATGGCATGGGAGTAGACATTGTTGAATGTTTTTTGAATCCTAGTTTGAACTTTATACGTACTTGTTTTCTGTTTGATAGTTCAAATGAAAGCCTAGAATCTTGGCTACATTTTGTTATATGAAACGTGTGACTTGTAGAGAAAGTTCAGAAAATATCAATCAAATCAGTTAAAGAAAACCCCATAACAATTGATTTTAGTAAATTTAACAGGTCTCATCCTGTAAATCAGCTTCATATGTTGTGTAATCACCTTCTGATCATTTTTTCAGATAGAAAATGGGTGGGTGAGCTTACCGGAGGGTGAATTTACCGCGGGTAAATTTACCGGCGGGTGAATTTACCTAGAGCCGGTTTTGACCATGGGTATCATGGTTTTGGTCATTTTCGGTCGAAAAACTTTTTGACTGAAAAGTGCCCTCCCAATTGTAAAAAACGCGTTTTTAGCACGTTTTGAGTGCTAAAACGTTGTAAAACATCATCTTGGGCGATTTCGGGCAGTTACCGTATAAGTGTTCCGCCCAAATCATATACAGTGCGTTTCATAATTTTACAGGCACCCTCTTTTTAGGTGTTTAGTGACATTTTTAAAAGAAAATAAAAAACCGTTTTCACAAACAAGATTAGCATAGTCGATAACTTAGTAATTATGCAAAATATTGGGATGTTGGGTTATGAAAAAAAATATGACCGAAAATTCAAATTACCGCCGTTTCATAATTTTACAGGCAGTTAGAGTAAAAAGCTGTATTCATAACATGATTCTTGTGTATTCTTAATCTTTACTGACTTTTTGTAAGCCCTCTTCCTTAGCTACAATTAGGTAGTCAAACTTATTTTTTTGATTATTCTAGGAAAAGTTATGACCATCAACATAAAAGCGTCGATTTCTAGTCAAAATAAAGAAAAATCTAAGGAAAATGACTGTTTGGCCACATAAATAATAGCTTTTCTCAATACTTGTCGATGAAAAGATGACATCTATTGCACCATTCGAGAGCTCTTTGATTTATCTACAAAATAACATGTCGACTATTGTTTTATAAATACAGGGCTGAGAAACAGACGATTGAATTTAGACAAGACAAAAAGGCTAAAAATAAAGCAAAAACAGGGCTTTTTGTCTTGTCTAAATTCAACCGTCTGTTTCTCAGCCCTGTATTTTTATAAAACAATAGTCGACATGTTATTTTGTAGATAAATCAAAGAGCTTTCGAATGGTGCAATAGATGTCATCTTTTCATCGACAAGTAATGAGAAAAGCTATTATTTATGTGGCCAAACAGTCATTTTCCTTAGATTTTTCTTATTTTGACTAGAAATCGACGCTTTTATGTTGATGGTCATAACTTTTCCTAGAATAATCATAAAAATAAGTTTGACCTACCTAATTGTAGCTAAGGAAGAGGACTTACAAAAAGTCAGTAAAAATTAAGAATACACAAGAATCATGTTATGAATACAGCTTTTTACTCTAACTGCCTGTAAAATTATGAAACGGCGGTAATTTGAATTTTCGGTCATATTTTTTTTTCATAACCCAACATCCCAATATTTTGCATAATTACTACCGTATTTCCTCTAATTAACCGACATGTCGGTTTATTTTCTAACCTTCCTCTGGGGTGTCGGTTTATTAGAGGGTGTCGGTTCATTAGAGGGTGTCGGTTTGTTTTCGAACCTCGCCGCATAGAAGCACAGCAGCAGAAGCATGTTGAAAAACAATTTTATTAGTAATCTCAACCAACATTCAACAAATATTTTAAACAAATAAGGAGTAGCTTTCAAGTTCATTTTCATCGAGTGAGCGGTCGCTGGCAAATCCATTCTCATTGTCTTCATCTGAGTCGGCTACTTCAATTGGCGGGAGATCTTCAGCAAAAAAACGGGAATCTTGTAGCATCTGAAATCCTTCTGGCACTGGTCCGGTTTCTTTAAAGCAATGTATCAAATTATCCTCGCTGCCATGGTGCGAATTGGTTATTCCACAAACTAAAAGAAGGATATAGTTTGATTCCTATTATTAAAAACCAGCCTTTGAACGACTGAGCAATCATTTCTTTTGGTAAAGCCTCCACGCTTGGCAGACCCACTCGAGATAGACGTTCATTGATGGCGCTTTTGGGTTCCGCCGGCAGTGAATTCCTTGCTTGCATCATTCAGCATCCAAATGTTGTAGAGCTCCCTGATCTTTGCTTTGAATGGTCCATTCCACACGACATTAGGTGCCTGAAACGTAAAAGTAACAAATTGACCAATAGGAAAATAAATGGATCACTAACCTGAATGAATTTGTGCATCCTCCCGGTACAACAGCTGAGTGGATTCCAGTTTCTTTGAGCTTTTTTTGGTTGAGACGGAGAGATGGCATCGAAAAGAGTCCACACAACAAGCGCTTTCCGAAAAGAGATCGGCCCAAGGTTTTGTCCAAGTAGTCGGCAGTCAGCTCATCATCCATCCAGATTTTGCCGCCCCAGCTGAGATTCAACCTGCTTCTGAACTTCTCCACGACTTGAGGATCCGGGCGTTTGCGAGGAAGTAGAACGTACGGCTTGCATTTGAATCCATCAGAACGGGCAGTGAGCATGACGGTGACGCGCATCTTGTCGTGGCCACTCCTGAGAACAGCAACCTACAATCGAATATTAAACTGTCTTATTAACAAAAAACAATACCTCTTTAGCTCCTCTGTCCTCAATGCACTTGCCACTTGAATCTTCCAGCCAAACAGCGGTCTCATCCGCGGCGTAGATGGATTGGTAGCTGGATTAAATCAAAAGTCATCAAATCAATTATCAAATAATTAACTACAAACTTGTGCTTCTGTCGCTGCTTTGACACGAACATCACGAAATCTGCGAGCTTTTTGGCGTAGTCTGATGGCGGCTTCTGGCAAACAGTCGTTTTCACCCTCAAGCTGAAGTGATGACGAGCGATAACTTCTCGAGCCAACCGCGGCTTGCCTAAAACAAATAAATTTCAAAAGTGAACAAGGTACCAAAGAACAGACCGCAAATCCTTCTCCATCTTCTTCGGCGCTAATCATTTGTTGGGCCTTCATCTGAATAATCCTTCGACTGATTCGAAGCTTCCTTGAACGGCGTTCCCGGACCATGCTGCCAACTGCGTGTCGAGATCCTTGAACTTTAGTGGCCGACCACCTCCTGGGAGTTTCTTTTTAAGCTTTCCGGCTGGCAATGACTCACTGAAAACATTAATACACTCGTCAGTAACTCAAGAGATAATTTCACCTGAGCTTCTTCAGTTGGCTCTCCTGCTTCACCCAATCAATGACTGTCGTTCGACTGATGTTGAACTTTTTGCTGGCGGCTTTCTTCGAGATTTGCTTTGCGTGCTTGATCACTGTGAGCTTCCATTCGGTTGAGTAGGCCTTGCGCTTTCTGGAAACAGTTCGTTGCTCGTCTTCGCTGTCGCTTCTATCGGAAATAGCGCTTCCATAGTTTTCTTGAATTTGATCCATCAATTTACTTAAATAAACAAATTAGGAACAATTCAACAAACGCTTAAAGAGATAACAGTCATAAAAGAAGTACTGGATGAACGAAAAACGACAACTTCGTCGTCATAAGACTAAAAGTTCTTGAAAACGCTTTTCGGGGTGTCGGTTATTAGAGGGTGTCGGTTTATTTTTCGAACTTCCTCTAGGGTGTCGGTTTATTAGAGGTGTCGGTTTATTAGAGGGTGTCGGTTTATTAGAGGAAATACGGTAAGTTATCGACTATGCTTATCCTCTCTGTAAAGACAGATTTTTTTTTTCTTTAAAAATGTCACTAAACACCTAAAAAGGGGGTGCCTGTAAAATTATGAAACGCACTGTATATTATTGGTTAATCATTTTTTTGTAGCAAAAATACTCTTTTTTATGGCTAATTATCATTTTGCTTCGTTTTACTAAATTTCTTCTTTTTTTCAAAAGTGATGACACATAATGTAGCCCTACGACTTTAGTTTCCAATGAGGTATTGTTTATCAGAATGACTTTGCAAAATTCGGTACAAAAAATTGAAAGTATGAAGTAAATTATTTTTTTATTCGCTTCATAGTTTTAACTTTTTCTACCAAATTTTGCAAAGACGTTGTGATAAACAATATCTCATTAGAAACTAGAGTCGTAGGGCTACATGATGGCGTCATCTTTTTTGAAAAAAGATAAGAAATTTTATTAAAACCAAGCAAAATGAAAATTAACCACAAAAAAGAGTATTTTTGCTGCAAAAAAATGATTTACCTATATTATTTCAAATACCATATTTTCTCTAATAACTTCCGGGTCTAAGGATTTGAAATCGTGTTTTTGGCATTGTGTTTTGACCCACTTTTTCAAGACTGCTCTCAGGCAACTTAGCACTCATTTTGTAGGCAGTGAAATGAGCTACAAAATGAGTGCTAAGTTTCATGAGAGCAGTCTTCAAAAAGTGGGTCAAAAACACAATGCCAAGAACACGATTTCAAATCCTTAAACCCAGGAGTTATTAGTAAGGTTGTATAATTCTCCAAAAAATAAAAATCGGATAATTCTCCGAGAATTCTCTCGAGTATATGGAGGATTTAATAAGGAAAAACTGGAAATTCCGGAGAATTGTACAACCCTAGTTATTAGAGAAAATACGGTATATTATTTCTCTAAGACCGACGTTGACAAAAACGGACTTTTTTACATAACTCGCGAAAAGTCAAAAACCATTTTGACGTAAAGCTTTGCTTTCGCTACACAGACTTTTAATTCTGACATAATATTCGTGTTCAGCGTGGTCGATTTGCAAGTGAAACTGCCTTTGTGATAAAATACTTAGTCAATTTTCAAATTCCGCTCAAGACAATAAATATTTGAATGAAATTTTGGCTCTACTCGGTTATACCCCCCCCCCCCCCAAATCAAGATTTTAGGAGTGGTCAAAACACATTTTTAAGCAATAATTTTGCCATAAAAGGACCAGAAAGCAATTAAAATAGGGTTCAAGGGCTGTATTGGGAGGGGAAGGGATAATACAGGGGCCACTTTTTTTAGCTGCTTTACCATGTTTTTCAACTCGGGCCGTGGCAAAAATAGACTTTATATGCATTTTATGATCAAGTGTACTTCTCGGAATCATGTCTAAGGTAAGTGCGTGCGCGCATCTCTAACTCTCAAGCTCCCTGCGCCCCCGAAGGGGGCGCAGGGGCTTGGGGGCTTGGAGTTGAGATGCGCACACCCACATACCTTAGACACAAATCACTCGAAAGTGACTCTAGATGCATGAAAAACATGCATACCAGAGTTATTTATGCGGTAGGCCCCAGTATTCAAAACTATGTTCAACATCTTTGATTTTTCAGCCGAAAAGGGTCTCCCCCAATTTCCAGCTTGAGGCTACGAGCCAGAGGCTCAGCCAACCAAAAGTTAAACGACAACCATCAGGATCCACCGGCTGATCGGTCCGATCATTTCGAGTGCTTATACTTTTACGTGCACCACAAGTGGATGTGTTTGAAAGTGACTTCAACGCTTAGAGAATTAATACTCTTTGGTACTTATAGGCAGTATAAAAGTGGCCCCTGTTTTGTCCTTCCCTCCCAATACAGCCCTTGAACCCTATTTTAATTGCTTTTCTGGTCCTTTTATGGCAAAATTATTGCTTAAAAATGTGTTTTGACCACTCCTAAAAATCTTGATTTTTGGGGGGGGGGGTATTCCCGAGTAGCTTTTTGGGGGGGGGGGTATTACCGAGTAGCGTCGAAATTTTTCTCTTATTATTGTCTTGACCGGAATTTGAAATCTGACATTAAGTAGTCTATCTCAAAGGCAAGTGCAAATCGACCACACTGAACACGAATACCGTATTTCCTCTAATAGAAGCTCCCCTCCTATTATAAGCCCCCGCCCCCCGTAAATATAAGCCCCTCCCCCCCCCCTGGAGGCGATCCGAAAAATAAAAGCTCCCCCCCCTCTCTAATATATTCGGCCTTTGATTGTTTGATCATAACCTGAGTCTGCTAAAAGCCACCCATCTGGTTTACGTCCGGTCACTGCTTCGTAGATAGAGTATGAGTGTGGAATCACAATGCTCTATAAGCCAAATAGATTTTTTTGGAAAATACTCGAACAACTAACCTGAACATTCGTTGGATTTTCTGACGGTTTGCAATCATCAGAATCTGTGCGGGCTCTTTGAACTCCTCGTTATCTTGCTGCCACTCTCGGAAAATTGTCCTGCATATCAGATGTGCGAGACTGATTTCGGACTTGCCCGACTATTTCACCGGTGCGCCTAATGAAATTGGCTACAATTTCACAATAAATGTTTAGATTTAAGAATCTACTATAGGTGTAGAGGTTGCTAACTGCTTCTCTTCGTTTCTGATAGCTGTGGCTGCGATATGGGATGGATTTGGATCGCAACCATGTCCTGTAACCATCCTGAAAGACGTGTTCCAAACTATAAATAACATCTAGTATAAACAATTTACTTGCAGAAACGCCCATCCACAAAGAAGCAAGCTCTGCCTTTGCATCCGTTGGTTTTTTGATCACAGTCTGTTGAAACCTTCCCATGATTGATTCCTCTTATCGGCCGCTGCTTATAATACAATCGTTTATCGTGAAAGAATTTCTTGTTGCCACAATCTGAATTTAAAGAACGAGACTTAGCAAGAAGAGCGTCCATCTGAAAGGCCAGAACGTGATAAAATAATCATAAACAAGGCTTATCAACCAATAGTAGCAGTTGCCCTACAAAAGTGACAAACAAATTTATTGCAGCAGAAAAATGTCCGGTAGAAAAATGTCGCGGTAGAAAATGTCGCGGTAGAAAAGTGTCCGGTAGAAAAATGTCCGGTAGAAAAATGTCGCGTTAGAAAAATGTCGTGTACCCTGCAGCCAGGCTTTTTGAGCGTTTAGCAAACGTTCAAAAGTAAATAATGTCAAATTTCAAATTCCGCTCGAGACAAAAATTATTTAGATTCGAATTTTTTAAAATTTCAAATGATTTTTGTCTCGAATGGAATTTGAAATTTGACAGTGATTGTGATAATCAAAAGACAGTTTCTTAAGTAAATTGACCATGCTGAACACGAATCAGGTGTCAGAATTTCAGATTTATGTAGCGAAATCAAAGTTTCAGGTCAAGATGCCTTATGGTATGTACTTTTTAACGTTTGCTAAACGCTCAAAAGCCTGGTTGCAGATTACTTTGAAGCACTATCTGGTGCAGTTTTTCTTGCTCTGTCGAAAAGTATCAACCATTAACTAAAAAAAACGGCCTTTTTTACATTTTTTGCGCATATTTTTGTATGAACAACGTTTTGAAAAAAAAACACAATACTTTCTGTGAGCAAAAAATTTTCATATGATTGTCATAGATACCTCCACGGTATGTCATTTGAAAGCTCGCAATCTGTGCTTTCTTTTGCACATGAAATATAATAAATATATTAAAACAGTGGCATGTCTTACCTCTTTGAAGTGACATAGGGAAAAATCGTGACATTGATGGTTTATAAAGACCGCTGACCACCGTAGAGTTACTATTTTTTAATTGTTTTTTTCACCATCGTGCTCAGCGTGAAATTCTGCACAAGGACATACCATCAGGACGTACAGCGGTTCCCGTGTTAACTTCAAACGGTTATTGCTTGGTTCTTCTAAACTCATTTCGAAAAGAGTCCAGTCGTTTTGAGCTCCTTCTGAGCAAACCTTTTTTTCGCCGCTAAATTGCGCATTTTCGGCGCTAATCGCCGCAATTCAGCGGCAAAAAAGGCTTTTTAGTGGCAAAAAAGCTTTGCTTTATAGGTATAAAAAATATTTCATTTTTTCGTCATAGCCAACTTGTCTCGACAACTGGTCTATTCTTAGAGATTGTGTATTTTAACTGGTCCCTTTGGGACCGTCCATAGGGGGCCGTTTAATCGAATTTCGCGTTGACAAGATTTGAAGTTTTCAAGTCTTTTACGTTGCGAGTTCTGTCATTGTCAAGTCTTTTGCGTTGGTGAGTTTTTTCGTTGGCTAGTTGGTTGCGTCCCTTATTGAGGGTGATCGCTATTGTAAGAGTCGACTGAATAGCAAAAATATATTAATCATAAGCATATAATTATGAGCTTTTGTTAATTTCGGCAGAATTTTCGTCTGCAAATCGCACTAAATAAAGTATTTCAAATTTGAAAGTAAGCTTTCCGCCAAATATTATTTTGAACTAGAGGCGCCGCAGCGGCAAATGCCGCTGTTCATTGCGTGTTCAAAGTGTGTTAAAGCCCAGGCTGGTGGTTCGATGTTTTGGTTTGGTTGGGGCCCGTCCAGGTGGTTTGGGCGCGGTATTGGTGGTTTGAAGGTGCCCACGTGGTTTGGGCCCGTCCTGGTGATTCGGGCCCGTTATTGGTGGTTGGGGGTGCTCACGTGGTTTGGGCTTCATATTCGTGGTTTTGGTGAGGCCACGTGGTTTGGGCCCCGTCCTGGTGGTTGAGGTTTGGTATTGGTGGTTTAGGCCCGATATTAGTGATCCGGGTGTGCCCACATGATTTGGCTCCCATATTGGTCGTTTGTGTGAGCCCACTTGTTTCGTTCATCTTCCTGGTGGTTAGATACGATATTGATGGTTTGAAACCGATATTCTTGGTTTGGGCCCGATATCAGTGGTTTGAGCACGATATTAGTGGTTCGATTGAACCCACGTGGTTCAGGCTCCGTCTTGGTGTTTTGGAACCGATATTGCTGGTCTGTGCCCGGTATTGTTGATTTGAGTGAGCCCACGTGATTTGGGTTCCGTCCTGGTAGTTCAAGCTCGATATTGGTGGTTCCGGTGTGCTTAGCGCCGATATTAATGGATTAGGGTGTGCACGTTTTTCGGGCCTTATATTACTGGTTTGGCAGCGCCACGTGGTTTGAGCCTCATCCTGGTTGTTTCGTCCGATATTGGTGTTTGGGTGAACCGACGTGGTTTGGGCCTCGTCCTGGTAGTTTAGAGCCGATATTAGTAATTTGGCTGTGCCCACGTGGTTTGAGACACCATTCTGGTGGTCTGGGCCCGGTCCCGGTGGTGCGGGTGTGCCACGTGGTTTCGGCACCATTTTGATGGGCTGGGCCCAATCCTGTTGCTACTTGGTACCCTACTGAGCCACCTACATACCCTACTGGGAATCTACCTACTCTACCTGGCCACCTAGGTACTTTACCAGGCCACCCAGGTACCCTATCAGGAACCTACCTACCCTGTCAGACCACTTACCTACCCTACCAGGCCACTAACTACTCTATCAGGACACCTATGTAACTTTCCTGGCCACCTACATACCCTACCAGGCAACATGACTACCCACCCGGCTACTAGGTACCCTACCAGGCCACCTAATGCCCTACCGGGCAAGCTACATACCCTACTGGGAATCTACCTACCCCACCTGGCCACCTAAGTACCCTACCAGGATACCTACATACTCTACCAGGCACTTACCTACCCTACCAGGCAACCTACAAACTCTACCATGCCACCTACACCCCTGATGACCACCTACATACCCTATACGGCCACCCACAAACCCTACCAGGCAACCTACATGCCCTACTGTGAATCTACCTAGTCCACCTGGCCACCTAGGTACCTATCAGGGCACCTGCATACCTACCAGGCAACCTACTTACTCTACCAGGCCACCTACCCACCCTAATGACCACCTACATACCCTATACGGCCACCTACGTACTCACCCGGCCATCTACCTATCCTACCAGGCCCTTACTAGCCACCATGTCACTTACCTACCCTACCAGGCCACTAACTACTCTATCAGGCACCTACATACACAAAAGTCTACCTACTAACAATAAACTACACTAACTAATCCTTTCGAGACTAAATAATAATGCATGCTACCACCAGGATTCGAACCATTTCGCATGCCTTGGTCCCCAAGAAACTAAAAATTCAATAAAATACCTTGGTCCCCTATGGTTTTTGCAAACTTTCAACTGGCCATAACTTTTTTTTCACTCAACCGATCCTAATTTTTGAGAGTTTTTCAAGAAGGAAACCGACCACGCTGCGTCGAATGGTGTCAACAGAATCACGATACGATAAGTGGAACAGGCCAAACATTTTTTGTGACCGACGACGACCGACATCGAAAATGGCCATATAGTAAGGGTGATTTACGTTTCTTGCAAAGCACAGCGAAAGCACAGCCACCCCTGCAACTGCAGCTACTCCAGCTACAGCCGCTACACCAGCCACTCCAGCCACCCCTGCAACTCTAGCGACTCCAGCTACTAAGGCCACAACAGCAACTAAAGCCACTCCAGCAACCAAAGCTACTCTTGAGAAAAATATGAGAAGATACTGGCTACGTTTTCTCATATCAAAATTATTTAATTTAGTAAAAAATGAATCCTGGAAAAGAACAATACAAGCAGTCTCTCTACTCTGATGGGATGACTGAAACTGGATCGTTCAAGGAATATGCGCTTAAAAAATCTATCGAGGCGACGCTGCAGAAAGTTGACGAGCTGTTGGATGATTATGAAAAGGATATCTCTCTGCCCAGTTGAAAAACATGGTAAGACAGCCAATTTCAATTGTTTGGGCGCCAACTTGAAAAAGAATTTTTTTGACTAAAAATCGTGATACCCCCCTCATGGGTCGAATTTTTTTCTTTTAAAGTGTTTTCCCACACCTGAAAACATGTTTTTCGTCGTTTCCAAGCCTGAAAAATGCGTTTAATATGCTTAAAACCCAATTTTGAGCATGCCCGGTAAAGTTTAATCCGGCCGAGTCTTGACCCATTAGCCCCCTGCGCCTCCTGCGGGGCTAAAAGGGCTTGGTAGCTTGGGTTGAGATGGGCACACCCACAGACCTTAGACACAAATCACTCGAAAGTGACTCTGGATGCATAAAACATGTATGCATACCAGAGTTTCGTTATGAGGTAGGCCCCAGCTAACAAAAATATGTTCAAATCCATCTTTTTGGTGTTTTTAAGATACACAAATACCCTTTTTGGTTCAATTGTCTTGGGGCACCAAGGCAGTTGATCAACCTTTGGTAACTAACTTTTTTTTAAATTTACTTTTTAGTGCGGAAATTGTTAAGAAACATTTTTTTTATCGTTTCTAGCGTATAAAGATTATTAGGAGAAGTTTAAATCCTATTCACAGTTAACCAAAAAGTGGCCCTGTTTCATGCACAAGTGCCCTCGAATACAGAAATTTTCCAAAACGAGAGTTTCGAAAATCGAAAGGTTCGAAAACGGAGAAAATCCGAAACGGAAAAGTTCGAAAAGGGAAAGTTTTCGAATTCGCACAATTCCAAACTCATAAGTTTGAAACGCGTACAGCATTCGGCGACAATAATTAATCAATCGGCAACAAAAATCAGTTTTTCGGCAACAACTTTTTCGGCGACAAAAATAAGTTTTTCAGTGACAATAATCAGTCTTTCGGCAACAATAATGAGTGTTCTCCGTTTCAACAGGGCCCTTAACTTCGTGAACACTTCCACTCTTATGTATTCTCCATTGTAAGGATGCAAAATATGCCTTTTATTTCAACTTATTTATTCAGCCGTTGTTACAATATGGAGTCCCGTGAATTTAAAACAAAATAATTTAATGTGAGTATAAAAATTTGTTTGCTACAAAAAATAACAATAAAATCGAATAAAAATAATTTTCCAGCACACCTCAATGGAACAACTGTAAATATGATCACAGATGAAAGAGAACGCAAAGACAATAGTAGTTGTAAGAGAAACAGTTGATCGGTGCGTTTACGCTCTTTTATTGTCAATAAATTTGGGAATATTTCCGAAAAAAGTCTCATCAGCATTTTTGACAAATTCAATAAGGCACATTTTAACCAAGAGCAATCATAAAATTCAATAGTTAGCTAGAAGTCAACAGAAAAATGGTAGTATTCCTACTTTAGCCGCCTGGACTTCATCTTTCACAAGAATAAAATGAAAACGATTTGTGATATAATTTTGCAGAAAAGCAACGAAACTTTTAAAAAACAGCATAAACCTCCTGCTATGTTGTTTGCGACGTATACCTAAGTTTTTGGTCGTCAAAAACATCAATTACTCCTTCCAAAAAAATACAGATTTTCAATATGTTTGTGGAAGGAAGATCTATAATGGGGTTCAAGGTAGAATACTACCGAAAAAATCAATAATTTTATTTTTTAAAACGGTTTGCTTCATAGTTGGCGCTGCCTCTACCATCGCTTGCTGCCCCAAACTCCACTTCCAGCATTCGACGTTTGTTGAGCTCCAGCCGAAGAGTTGCCCATAGCTGGGAACTGATCCAGGCTGTCTAGTTGCCATGGAGCGCCAGTTATCTGCACTTGTTGTTGTTGCACTTTTGGCTCATGTTTGGCTCTGGCTCTCGTCGGAACGCACCTCGCTCGGTCATGTCAGAAATATAGTCTGAATAAATAGATAATTTTTATGCAAAAGATCCATTTAGGTCTGTAAAGTTTTTCGTATTTTGAGAGAAAATAAAGTGACGAAATACAAAATTTGTTTGTCGTACAATAGGAGTAAGTTTTCCTGATAAACTTCAGGTTTTTTCAAAGAACATTTCGAAAACATTTTAGTCTTACCAGGGAAACTTCACAAGTGTCATTTTTCAAAGAGTTCATTTAAAGATTTTTTGCAGATTCTCTTAGAGTGCCCGAACTCATGTAATGAAGTGCTGCCCTTTTTCCAGATCACGTAAAAAATTAGGGACACTGGGTCTCACGAAGTTACCGAAAAACCTTTGAAAAGCTCGTCACGACTTTTCGAAATGGATGATAATTTTCGATGACGCAAATTTACTTTTTCTTGACACAAATACACTTTTTTATGACGCAAATATTATTTGGCGAAAAGATAAAATTCTTTTGGGCTCAATTACACTTTTTATGGCGCAGATTTACATTTTCTTGGCGCAAAGTCACTAAGCGCAAAGTCACGAAAAAGTGAATATGTGCCATAAAACGTGTAATTGAGCCTAAAAGAAGTTTATTTGCGCCAAATAA
Source organism: Ditylenchus dipsaci (assembly GCA_004194705.1). NCBI lineage: Eukaryota > Metazoa > Nematoda > Chromadorea > Rhabditida > Anguinidae > Ditylenchus > Ditylenchus dipsaci. Next base: position 153,054 of record SADC01000200.1, read on the forward strand.
TATTTGCGTCATAAAAAAGTGTATTTGCGCCGAGAAAAAGTAAATTTGCGCCAAAGAAAATGATTATCCATTCGAAATGTTGCGAAGAGGCCGATACTTAAGAGTGTGGGAATTCAAATAATAGCTGCTTATTCTCAGTAATTCGAATATTTTTTGAATTTCAACTCTAAAAAACCTAGCATCTAGGCTACTCAATGATAGAGAACACATGTTTAACTATATAAAAGACTAGAATTTTCATCTAGAATGTCAGAATGGAGATGCCAATTTTGATATCGAGGTGTCCTGTTAATCTTCTTGATGAAAGTTTTCTAAATATTTTTATACAACTACACATCTTTGAGGCAGGAAAAAAGCCTTTTGGGTAGAGAAGGTGGCTCTCTCCCACTATCTGTTGCCAAAATAGCCTTGGTCCCGCTGTTGTTTTTCTTAAAAAATGCCTGAGTCCCTCCCCTTTGTTTTTAAGGCGATTATGTTAAAGGTGATCATGTTAACTATAATCATCATAATTACAGTTATAGCATAACCATAATGAGCAGGGGACCAAGGCATATTTTGGCAACAGATAGTGGCATAGAACCGAGAAGGTACTGTTTCGGGGTCGAAAAGAATTACAACCTCTTTAATGGCCGTGTTGCTTAGCTTATTGATCATCAAATCATTTTATCCTTTCATAGTTTCTTTCTCTTTGTGTTTATTAAAAATTGACCAACCTTCTTCATCGTTGCGAAGCTTGTCGATGCAATCAAATACTGCATCTTCGCTTTTGCCAGAAACAGTGATGACATCAGGTCGTGGGTCACTTCTGCCTGGCATTCGGATTTCCACCCCAAAGTCTTCCTCCACCTCAAATTGACATGGTTAAACTAGTTAAGAGCTAACCTTCCATACCTTTCTCAAGTTTCTCCCTCGTGCACCAATGAGTCGAGGATGAAAACGAGCATCCAGAACCACTTCTTGTGTCACCATCGACTCTAAGTCTTGCACCAGCTGTTCAATTTCCTCTCGGCAAGAGTTGCAGCTCGCCTCATAACCAGTTAGATTAATGGTCTCGGACTCAGCATCCGACCGAGGAATTGAGATATGCACTTCATGGCGTGCAGAAATTTCTCGCACACGAGCTCCTCCTGGTCCAATCAAACGTTGGTGGTATTTTAGTGGAACTTCCAGAGAGACTTTGAAAGAACGCAGCTTCTGAATTTTTTTGTGTGATAGTAATTTTTTAATCAATATCTTTAACACAGGAAAAGCTGTGTGTATGAAACTAAGCTTTTTGTGCAGAATTTCACACAGAACAGGATGGCTGAAAAAAAATTTGGAAAGAGGAGGGATTCTAACGGGTAAAACAGCATTTGCAAATAGGTACCTATTCCCAACCAGCTGGAATTTGAGCAAAATATGGGTGGTACTTGCTCAAAGCTATGTACCACCTGGGCGTGTAATATCTCAAAATGCAGAGCGTAATCAAGGCTATCCATTGCGCACAAACTTGTATCTGAGTAATCACAATTTCACAGAGAATTTTTGATTTCCTCTATAAAGCCATTTTTCAGACATCCCTTAATTTGCCCATAAATGACCATAACTTTGTACAGAGATGATATTCAGCTCAATGTCAAACTTAAAAAAACCTTACTGTACTTTAAAACACTATCTGGTGCACTTTTTCTCGCTTTATTGAATAGTAAAAGTCGTGTGCTAAAAAAGAACTTGCGCAAAAAGTTCTACAATGAGAGAATGTTGCAAGTCAGGTTGAAAAGTTTCGTCTAAGTTTTCTCTATAATCAAAACTTTCTTTTTAGAAACTGTTGAGATCACGCAAACATACTAAAAGATAGCGCAGAATCTCAGCTTTCAGATGCACTATAACAATTTTCAAAGTGATTATGGAATTTTGCTTTTTTTCATTGATTTGTGAAAGGACCCATTTTTCGCGGTAGTTTTGAAAATTGACCGAGTGCAATTTACAAAAACACCTTTTTCGGAATTTTTTTCGCCTATCTTGTTCAGCATTAAATTTGGTACAAGACGCACACTTTAGTACAGTCAGCCGTTCTATTGTTAAGCAAATCGACCATGCTGAACACGAATTCGGTGTCAGAATTAAGGGTTTTTTAGCGGAGACAAAGTTATAGGATATTTGTGTTACGACTTATATAGTCTTTTTGCTCATTTTGTCACGATTTTTGGAATAAGCTGCTGTTGTATTTAGTGCCAAAATACCCATGATTATGTATTTTATTTTTTTTAAGTTTGACATTGAGCTGAATATCATCTCTGTACAAGGTTATGGTCATTTATGGGCAAATTAAGGGATGTCTAAAAATGGCTTTATAGAGGAAATCAAAAATTCTCTGTGAACTCTTCTCTTTCCAAATTTTTTTTCAGCCATCGTGTTCAGCGTGAAATTCTGCACAAAATGCTTAGTTTTATACACACAGCCTTTCCTGTGTTAAAGAAATTTAAAAATGTATCATCGGGATAGGACTCGAGCTTTTTGCAGACCACTTGGACTTAAATGTTCACTGAGTACCCCACCATCAGTTAAACTAACTATTTTTTAATTGAGATGGGCATAAATGCTTACACGGTCATCTGACTGACGGTCGAGTTCGGCAACGCGTTCTTGGATGTCAGCAATTGCCAAGTCTACATTCTCGTTGGTTCCACTGATTGCAATCTCTTCGGATTGCTCATTAGCAGTCGGTATCTTGACTCGAACAGCATGTGTAGTCATTAGTGTACGCACTGCTTCACCACCTCGACCTAAAACAGAATAGTGGAGTGTGCAATTGTGAGTCAAATTTAGCCATAGTTTAGCTATGTGAGTTAACTATATATACAGCGTGTGTTAAAAAAACTGGTACTTTCCTGTTATCTCGAATCATTTTTGGATGTATTAGTTAATATTCTCAAGTATTTCACCCTGAAATACGAACTTATTTTTCCCTATCCCTTGCAATGTGGAGTGTGCTGGTCTTGGCCAACCCTTGGTCGTGTACAACATCCGAAATTTTATTAATTTTTATTAAAATTAAGAACAGCCCTACAATGCCCTACAATAATGTTATTATATTTGAAAGTATGAAGCGGGATATCATATTGTGGTATGGGTACAGATTGTTGTACACGACCAAGGGTTGGCCGCTTCGCGGCCAAGACCAGCACACTCCACATTGCAAGGGATAGGGAAAAATAAGTTCGTATTTCAGGGTTAAATACTTGAGAATATTAACTAATACATCCAAAAATGATTCGACATAACAGGAAAGTACCAAAAAACTTGACCGCCTTGAAAAAATTGCTAAAAAATTGATTTAAATTGTTTTTTCAAAGTGGTCAAGTTTTTTTGACACACCCTGTAGTCGACTCCCTCCATAGTTAAATTTTATGTATTTGGTTGACCACAAAGATATTCTTTATAAAGGACTTTTGTCATGATAATGGCCAGCTTGATCTAGTTCCTGAGGTAAGAGGAAGTCGACTATACTAGCAAAATCTCATCTCTTTTATTTGCTCAGGTGGGGGTGCCCAAGAGGTGGCGGCCAGTTGGTGGTACCCAGGTGGTAGTACCAGGATGGGGTGTCCAGGAGGGGTATCCAAGAGGAGGGTACTGAGATAGGGATGTCCAGAAGAAGATACCCAAGAGGCGGTACTCAGATGGGAGTGTCCAGGAGGCGACACCCCAGGTGTGAGTGTTTCAATGAGAGTACTCAGGTGGCGTTATTCAGGTAGGGGCACTCGTGTGGAAGTACTCAGGTGTTGGTACACAGTAGGTCGAAGTGTTGCCCAGATAGTGGTAACCGGTGGTTTTAGGGATGAATTAGCAAATCAGACCAGGTCCACGGGTTGATCAGCCCATGTTGACACGCAGAAGTCTAAGCACCGGCCTTCGGCGGGGCGTTTTTTCTAGTTTATTTGAATTAACTTACCAATCAAAGAAGAGTGGTACTCCAATGGAACAGTGACCTATATTTTAAAGAGTTACAATCAAGTTTATTTGGTTAAAACACAACTAACCGTCTTGGTGATTGGAATAAGAGAAATCAAGGCTTTCTTAACCTCCTCACATTTGGTGTCCCGCCCAGTGATTTGCACTAGATCAGCAGCCCCGATTCCATCTACTTTCTGTCCTCCCTCGTTGGTTGTGCCACGGTCGGGAACTTTGATACGTACATTATATTGAGTGCGCAGATCGTTGAGATGCTGCATCAGAGAGCGGTGATGTTGCTCAGCAATCTCTACGTTGATGGTCACTTGGGCTTCCTGAAGGTTAATACTAAAAAATGCTTTTTGGTAATTTACAACAACCCACCAAATCTCCAACAATTTCTTCGATGCGAGCCTTGGCAGACTCCACGCAACTCTTGGAGCCTTTTATGCTGACCTTAAGTAGGAGTTAGTTAAAAACAGAGCGGAAAATTATGGTGTTAGGGCGTGGACCATACTTCTTTTTCCGACTAAAAAAATGAAAGTAAAAATTGCCTTGTTTATTAAAAAAAGTAAAATATAAAAAAGTAAAATTATGAAACAAGTCAGAAAAACAATTTAGTTCATACATTCACTTTTTTGTGCTATATTTTGCAAAGACAATGAAACAACTAATACCTCGTAAGATACTAGGGCTCGTAGGGCTGCCTGATAGGGTTTGAATTTGAGAAAAAAAATTGGGCAAATTTATGCCTTTTGGATTGAAAGAAATAAGGGAAGGCACATTTTCACAAAAAAGACGTACTTTTTTGCCAAAAAGAGGCATTTTACGTATCGTCTTTAAACTTTTCACGATTTTTTGAATTATCGTGTAGCCCAGGGTCTTAGCTTTTTATTGAACTATCAGACTCCACCCAACAATATAAAGCGATTTTCGAAATATCGAGTTTTGGAGATTGAAATAAATGAACAGCTTTTATTTAAACGCTCTTCACTTATGAAGTCTTTTGAATAAGTTTGGTAGCTCGCTAGAAAGCTAAGATTGCGGGCTACACGATAATGCTGAAAATCTTAAAAAATTTAGACAAAGACTCAAATAAAAATACAACTATAAAATTAGTCCAAAAGAGGGCGGTGGCACTTTTTGTGTGGTTGCTGAATGAGATTAAAGCTGAGATTAATCTGAGATTAATCTCGAAAACAGTATAGAGCAAAGCCGACAAACAAGAAATCGGCTATTTTCTCCCACAGAAATATGTTCACTTTACGAATTCGAAAATTTTTTTACACAGTATTTGTCGCTATTTTATCGTTTTTTATTTTTTTCATCATGTTTGCGTGATTTCTTAACAGTTAAAAGGCGTTTTGTACTAATGCGAACAATTTTTTCAGAATTTTACGCTGAACAATATAGGAAAAAAAGATTATCTGAAAAAGTGCTCTTACCATGAACCATCACGTGAATGGTTGATAAAATGGACAGTTTCGGGTTGTTTTAGTTATTTGATTGTATTTTTTAAAAGAGAATGAGATCACACAGCTCAAACACTTATCAGGTGCAAAACTTAGCGAGCTTTCAAATAAGTACAAGCTTACTCGGGTGAGTGACCGTATAACATGCAAATATTATCATTTTTCAAAAATTTTATGAAATGAAAATTTAACTTTTTTTAATAAAAAATCTTTCAAAATCTTTATAATCACCGTTTACTTTTCAGAGTTTGACTGTATCAGAAAGCGCAAAGACTACAAATTATTTTGAACGAAAAAGAGACAGCAAGTCCTAAGAGAAAGTAGTCTAAAAATCATCAAATTTTGTTGGTTTCTAGGCTTTTTATGGGTTATTTCAAATTCGCGCCTTTTGTGGCGTTATGTATTTTCATGATTTTTTGACAGACAATTTAATTTTTGTAAATTTATGCAAGTTAATGTTGAGACGGGCTCAAGTTACAAAAAATGCACAAAGCCACAAAAAAGGCGCGAATTTGTAATGAACCCGTAAAAGGCCGAGGCATTAAGAAATTTCTTGATTTTTTGACTACTTTCTCTTGTGACCTGCTGCCGAAATTTTCCGAAAATGGTGCGATTTTTACGACTCACCCTGTATAATAAAATATCCGGAACTATTTAGAGCGAAAAAAGCCAAAACTAGACTGGTCAGCCTCCGAAAAGCCCGGAAAAGTATTCTATAGGGCCATTTTTACGGGCAAAGCTTTGTTTTGTCGCTAAAAAGCTTTTTTGCCCCCAAAATTTTAAGCGGAAAAAAAGTTTTTGGAGAACAAAATTTTTGGCGACATTAAGCTTTGTACCATTTTTATGTACATCCTGCATTTTTATGTACACAAAATAATTTTTAAAATTGAGGAAATTGTCAAATAACGCAATTTTATTACTCACTGCTGATGAGAAATCCAAAAAGTGCTAACCTTTGAATCGCCAGATTCCTGTCTAGGGAAAGAGATGAGACATCCTCCATTTTGGTTCTGGATCTCCTTCAGCACCTCAGCTGAGCGGGTTATGAAGTGTCGGTGGTATTTGGGATCGACTTCAGCAAATATCTCAACAGTTTCTTTCAGGTCCAGAATCTGCTTTTCGTAAATATTTTTGACTGCGTCCACCTAAATATCCCTCAGACTAGTCAAAATAAAATTTTTCTTGGAAGCTACCTCGTCTTTCTTGCCGATCAACAGGATCTGGTGCTCTTGGTCACTCTCCAATGGGAAAATAATTCGAACAGTTGGGTACTTTTCTCGCAACTTCTTCACATTGCCACCATCCCGCCCAATCAAGAATTTGACGTACTCAGGTTTGGTAGCAATAGACACCTCTTCAGTGGTTTGCTCGCAGTGCTTGCCACCTCTTTCAGTGTCTTCTCAGCTTTGGCTACATCTTCCTTCGGGCCACGGATGGTCACTTTGTCTGAGCCTTTCTCTTTTGGGAACAGGATATGCACGCCTCCAAACTCGTCCTCGATGTCTCGAATGAGCGGCGACCGTTGCTGAGCAGGCGGGTGTGGATTTTGTTGGGAATGGTCACTTCAGTGGACACTATGTTTGCCTGAATATGAGAAATTTAGTAAAAAAAATCGGCTCTGTGCATTTTATACATCAAATTTATAAATTAACTTTTTGGCGAAGTGGCATTTGGCAACTTTTGTGAGTAAGCTAAGCTTTAGGCGCAGACTAACGTATGTTAGGACAGGCTTAAATTTGTACCATAAACTTGAAATTAAAAAAAGCGCGAATTCAAAAAATGGCTCAAAAAGTGGCCAAATATTTACTCATCAATTTTTTACTCTTTTTGATGTGATAAAATAAAGGTTAAAATTGAAAAGACCCGTCAAAATGTGTGAAACTCCCATAAAATTTTTAAAAGGTCTTGTTATCGGTATTTAATATTTAAATTTTTTAATTTTTTTGCACCAGCATGCAGACCTAAATCTCTAGTTTCTAATGAGCTATCACTGGCTCAATACAATATTGAAAAGTGGAGAAACAATTCATTTTGAAAAATAGGTATAGTTTTAAAAAATATAATTGTTCTCCCACTTTTCAATATTGTAGACAGCCAGTTGATAGCTCATTAGAAACTAGAGATTCAAGGCTAAATGATGGCGCAAGAAGATTATCAATTAAAATAAAAGTAAACACCGAAAACAAGAAGTTTTAAAATTTGACGGGAGATTTACATATAATGACGGGAGATCTACACATTTTGACGGGTGTTTTTACCTACAGCCATAAAATAAATGACATCCAAACTCGTCCCCCGCTCAGGCTGAAACTTTTTTCAGCCTTGTGTTTACATTTTTTTTATTAGTATTGTCTTGACTGGTGTTGTGGAATTCTCCGCAGATTCAAATTGACCGGAGAATTTCTAGAAAATTCTCCGGAGAACTTTTTTCGGCAACCCTGTTTTTGACGCTCTGGCGCCCTAAATCGCAAAAATTCTTATTTTCAAAGATTTTTGCAATTTCGCCACTTAAAAACATTTACGGAATTTTTAGACACCCCGTGTAATCCACAAAGTAGGCGGTATGACGGTTGGCAAAAAAACCTTTTGCGAAAAATTCCAACCCTGCTATTTTCAAGAATGCCACTTAAAATGGTTTTAATTTTGTGAAAACTTTCGTCTCACAATTTTTTAGTTGCCACGTGGATTTGAATCATTGATCAATTTGACATGGTCTACTGGTCTGTTCACGTTGTTCGAGTTAGAGTTCAAGTTTGGGTAAGAGGTGTTCATGTACTTAAAAATCAGAACTCTAACTCGAAGGTGTTCACGAACATCGAAGTCGAGCTTGAAAATTCATATGTATATAAGCTCATATGGCTCAGAATCTCACTCCAGAGCCGTCTCAAGCCACTGAAGTTAGTTTTTGAGGGGATTTACTACAAGGGAATCCAAGTTATTAGCATGAACACCTTCAAATTCGACCTTGAGCTTGAACTCGAGGTACCTTAACACCCAGGAGTTAGAGTTGGGATTAGAGGTGTTCACGTAACCAAAAACCCGAACTCTAACTCTAACTCGAATAACGTGAACAAGCCATACAACTTAACATATTAGACCACAGGGTAGATTATCCTTAAAATTATATCCAGGTGGATATCCACCTGGAATAGGGGTGGGTCCATACACCATAGGATTAGAAACCAAGTGGATTCACTTAATTATCACCTATTTGCCATTGGTGAGACACCATTCTGCCATACGTATTCTTCTACCAACGGCATGCTTGAAAAAAAGCAGGTTTTGAAAAAATTTTTTTTCGCAAACTGAGCGTCTTAAGCGTTGTAGAAAGGTTTTTGCGAAATAAACGTTTTGTTAAATGGTTTTTTTTGCGAAATGGCACTTATGCATAATGGTAATTTGCGTAATGGTTTTGTGCAAAATAGCACTTCTGCGAAATAGACGTTTTCCCAAATGATTATTAGCGAAATGCTTTTAGCGAAACGGCGCTTTTGCGAAATAGCAGTTTGCGAAATCGCACTTTTAATAAAAAAATTGTGCGAAATGGTTTTTTGCAAAATTATTTTTTGCGAAATGGTTTAAAATTGAGGCAAAAAATATTTTGATGCGAATAAGTAATAGAACTTTTTTGTTCCCTTCATTTCTTTGCACCAACTATAACTCACCAATTCATTCTGGATTTTGTTAAGTTGAGCAATAGCCTTTTCCACATTAGCTTGTTTGCCGATCACAGTGATTCGACCATCTCCCTGAGAAGGCAGCTCAATCCTCGTCTGAGTCTCGTCCCGAATTCGATTGATATTGATGCCGCCCTTGCCAATGATGTGCTTATAGTACTCCTTGAAGATGGACACAGTGTCGGCATAGTTGGACTCTTGCAGTTCCTTGACCAGCTTGGTCATAACTGTGTACAGTTTGTCTACCTTAAAAAGTAAAAATTGAGCCATAGAATTGGGGAAATGTTAAAAAAATAGTTCAAACCTCTTTTTTGTCACCTCTCAAGTTGACAATGTCTGACTTGTTGGTGGCATCAGGGAAACTGATGGAAACACTGGGGTATTCGATGCGCCACTTTTGGGTCTAAATTTTTTTTTCTCGAGGATTCAGGATTCTATACTCAAGCCTTTTTTTATTGAATTGACTTATTACCCGCCTTTCAAAACATTTCCATCGGCGGCGAGTATGCCCCTTTAAATTCTAGGCCTTGTTATGTTAGAAACCAGTTGAAAAATTCGCACAAAAGTTCAATGATTGGGGGAAAAATCGAATTGGCGAAGAACGATTTAGAACATCTAAACATGGTTCTTTGACAAAAACCTGCTTAACGAAAAACTGCTTATCGAAAAAATATGCAGAAAGAGAATAAAAGGCTCTACTGGAGTTGCCGGTGCCAAAAACAGCTTGGTCCCGCCTGTTGTTTTTTCATCTACGAATTTAACTTGATCCCCCCTGTTGATTTTTTTTGGCACCGGCAACTCCAGTAGAGCCGAATAATATTACTTAATAGGTTTCATAAGTAAAGTTTTGAACAGTAAAATTTTATTTGTGAAACCTATCAAGTAATTTTATTTTCTTTGCTAAGCAGATTTTTCTTAAGCAGGTTTTCACCTATTCCGTCAAACACCCCCTAATTATAGTCCACCCTTTAGTCACCCCAAAAGTTATGGTTGACTAACATTTTCTCCGTTTTTGCCAATGACTTGACCATGAAAGCGGTGCTCAATGACAATGTCTCTAGACTTCTCATTCTCCTAAAAATTTATTGGCTTAATCTAGCCATCAAAATTTTTAAAGTTCAAAGTATACCAAGCGTTTGACAATCTCTTGAATGGCTGCCACAGCTTTTTTTACGCCCTCTTTCTTGCCTTCAATGCGAATCTCGTCACTATTAGTGGTCTCGTTTGGGATAGCGATTTGAACGTCATTATCATCCTTTAGTTTGTTAACTGTAATAATACAGGGTCTCCCACATTTCAATTTAATTCTTAAAACAACAACCAAGAGCTCCATTTCGTCCAATGATGTGGCGATGAAGTCCTAAAAACTATTAAGTTTAGTTTTGCTCAACACTAAGGTTAGAAAACAATTTTACCTGGAGCCACTTTGACAACCTCTGAGGATAGTTCTAAAATTGCCTTTTTTAATACAGTAAAATTTTATTCCCGCTTCGGTCCGACGACCTTAATTCTTCGGATTTCATTGTTAAATAACTGGTGTTAGAAAAGTTCTGCACGGACTTTCGGGCTCATTATTCAAAATAAAAATTTTGCCATGATCATATTCCAACGCATAGCTTTCGAATCCCTTTCCTTCCTCTTCCGAATGAGCTGTTCACATTGTAGTTAAGAAGAAATTTGTTTCGGAAAGTGGGACAAGGAAAGGCAGGCTTTAAAAATAATTCACGCAGGAGCTTCTTTTTATTGTTTTCTTTGTTTATCATCCTTGTGCCAAGCACCCCCGATTGGAACGTGATAGACTACTTTTGCTAGCCCTATTTGGAGTCAAAGGCCTGCTCCGTGGCTCACAACTCCATCCCGGCATTCAAGGCATCTTTGGTCAGAGAATGGGAGGCAAGTCCTCAAGAATTTATTCAAAATGCAATTGACAGCTTCCCTAAACGATTGCATAAATGTATTGCTGCCAATGGTGGCCATTTTAATGAGTAAAATAAAAAATCAATAGCTCATTCGAAAGAGGAAGGAAAGGGCTTCAAAAGCTATGTGTTGGGATATCATCATAGCAAAAATTTCATTTTGAATAATGAGCCCGAAAGTCCGTGCAGAACTTTTCTAACACCAGTTAATATTCGTCGAACCGATTTCGAAAATCTAGGTAAGAAGAGGTTAGACCCTAGGCGTGAATGAATCTTTTGCGGTCTGTATTCAGTACTTGGTGGTGAACCGTTTTGCAAAATCACATTTTTGCTTATTTTCGGGAGACATTCCAAAACAACAGAGGTACCAAGGCATACTTTTTTCAAATTTTTTAAATTAAAATGTGGGATAAAAAAGTGTGAGAATTGCGTAAAAATAGTTTGGTCACACATTTTAGCGAAAAATGTTTTGGTCCCTCATAATATTTTACGGAAATGGTTTTTGGAAGAATTCCCGAATAAGCGTGAATTTAACAAAACACCCCACTACTATTTCTCCCCACATTTTATGTTACCTTTTGTAAGTCGACTGATCTCAGCATTCAAAGCTGTTTGAGCTGCTTTGACAGCCTCTGGTGGACCTTCGAGGTATATAAGACCTCCATCCTCAAACTCCAGCTTCAGTTTGTCTTGTTTAGGAACCAGAGACTAAATAAATATTTTTAGAGCTTTCGGCATTTTAAAAATTGAAAAGAGAAGTTTTGTAATTTTGTACTTTAGTCGGGCCTTTTGGCAAATGGAAAATTAAGTGTTTAAGCTCAAACGAAAGCCTACGATTTGCTGAGTACGATAGCATTAAATCGGGCTAGTTTTTGTTAGTGATTCGCCGAGCTGTAGCTTCCCAAAGTTTGAAAGTCAGAAACCCCAGAAGCAAATCAGTAACGCTGACTTCTAAGGCCTGTTTGGTCTTATCTTCTACAACTTTTTTTGGAAACTTTTCGCTTATTAGATGCCTTATTCAATTCTCTTTCTGACGCACTGCCGAAATTTAGTGTTCGAAAAACGCTGAATTTTTGAAAAAACACATTTTTCGCTAAAATTTACATCACTTGTGCTCATCAAAGAAAAAGCTCATTCTGCGTCGAATAAGCTTTTAAACAACTGTACGTAATTAAATTTTCGCTAAATATGAATTGTTAAAAAAAAATAACTGGTTTTTATGAGTTCCAAACTTTGGAGGCCACAACTCGGCGAGTTTCCAAGAACGAGAATTTGATGTTATCGTACTAAATGCATCGTGTAGGCTTTCATTTGAGCCCAAAAACTCAATTTTCTGTTTTCTAGGGTCGAGGTGGTATTAATGAAAGGACAAAATTACAAAACTTCTCTTTTAATTTTTGTCAAGGATTTTCGGTAGAGTTTCAACCTATGCATTATATAATTGTACATTATTATCTACAGACAGACGCAATTTCCTGGATAAGATAACCAAGGATAACAAAAAAGGGTAATAACCAAGGTATTAAAATCAGTCCACCCATGGTCCCGGTCAAGAGACCATGGTTTTCCAAAATAAACAAACAGGTCTTGGAACAAAGTTTACAGGTCAAATTTCGGCCCACTCAGAGCAGGGCCCTACTTCTGTTCATAATAAAAACTGACCCCGACATTTAGTTAAAGTTAAAAAGCTAAAAAACCATGTCACTTTTTATTAGAAATAAATAAAAATTAGCAAATGCATACTTGTAGAGTAGCACCTTTAGGACCAATCAAAAATCGTCTCATCCACTCCTGGTAACGGATTTCCGCGGAAACCACACTGCTTGCTTTGGAGTAGACCAGAGCTAGAGCATCTCCCATTTGTCAGCAGGTCCTCGCAGAGTCAGTGTGTCTGACTCTTCATCCTACAGATTTTAAAGCGTTGCACTATTACAAATTTGAAAAAAAATAGTTTTTAACCTCAGCAGGAACTTCTACGACAACATCTGTGTCTCGCAAAATTTCCTCGATTCCACTGCGCTTGCTTCCAATGATGAAGCGGTGTTGACCTTTTGCCACTTTGCATGTCAGACTTTTCACTGTGTTTTTCTATAATTTTAAGGGTTTAGGTCTAAATATCACCAATAAGAAGTCAAAAGGGCTTTAGTATACAAGTCTATTCCATTTTTTGCTTTGGTCCCCTTGGTCCCCTGTTATTTTCAATCTGTTCAAAACACGGAGCAGGACTATCTTTGCTAGAGCATTTATCAATTATGGCTCATTCACGTACTTCGAGTTAATGTTAAAGTTCAAGTTCGAGTTCAGACCAAAGAAGTTCACGTAGCCAGAGATCCGAACTTGAACTCGAAGTTGTTCACGTACTTCAAGTTCAAGGCTGAGCTTGACGGCGTTCATATATATAACTTGGATCACTCAGAATATCAACCCAGGGTGGCCAAAAGCCACTGAAAGCCGGTTTTTTGGAGGTTTACTGAAAGGGGTTCGAAGTTATATACATAAACAGCTTCAAGTTCGAACTAAAAATCGAACTCCAATTTTCGAACTCGAAGTAAGTAAAGACCTTCGAGTTTGAGTTCGACTTTAAGTTCAAGTACGGATCAGAGGTGTTCACGTAGCCAAAAATCCAAACCCTGTTTTTTTTCTAAAAGTGTGTTTTGTCATCAGTTAGCTTTTTGTTTTTTATTGAATATTAAGTTTTTCACGATGCAGTTCAATGAGAACGATAGGCTCACAGTCGAGTTTAATGCTTTCAAAGCCATGCATTCCTTTAGGACCAACACTGTACATTATGTATGAAATGAATAAATAAGTCGTATAAATAGCATTTATTGCACCGCATTTTTTTTATTTAACTTATAGATAAATACAATAAAATTATGGAAATGAAACTTTTGGAAAAAATAAACTTTGCAACAACATGGGTGACCAAGGCGAAATTTCGAAAAAACTCGATAAAAACAACAGAGGGACCAAGGTAAATTTTTTGCCGGGGCAACCGCAACTAGTGCTGCGCATTTGTGTTTTTGCGATGTTGCGATGCGATGTTTTTGGGTCCGAGGACTTGCGATGCGATTTTGCGATGTTTCAAAACTTTGCGATGCGATGTTGCGATGCGATGTTTAAGGCAAAATTTCGTGCGATGTTGCGATGTTTGCGATGCGATATATCGCATCGCACGCAGCACTAACCGCAACACATATAGAGCCTGGTGTTTTATCCAATAACAGTGTCCCATGACCGAAATCTCGAATTTTCGAAGTTTTTGACCCAACAACACCATATCCGAAAATCTCGAAAATCGACAGTTTTTGACCCAAAAATGACTAGAAAAATCGGGGCAAAAACTGAGTCAGGATCAGTGTTTGGAAAAGCCAAAGCCAAACGCAAAGCCAAAGCCAAAAGTGCCGGCCAAAGCCAAAAGTGCCGGCCAAAATTTGGCTTCGACCAAATTCGAAGCCAAAGCCAAGGCCAAAAACAGAAAGCCAAATTTTGGCCGGCCAAATTTGGCTTCGGCCAAATTCAAAGCCAAAGCCAAGGCCAAAAACACAAAGCCACATTTTGGCCGCCAAAATTTGCAAAATTTTGGCTTTGGTTTTGGCTTTGGTTTTGGCTTTGGCCTTTGGCTTTCCAAACACTTTTCAGGATTGGTCAGGTGACTCAAAAACGATCATTTTCTGTCCCATTTTTTGGGCGGGAAAAAAAACACCGTTTTACCCCCCAAAGTCAGAAAAAAAAGTTCTTTTTGAGGCGTGTTATATACTAACTAACTTTATTTCTAAAACAATGACACATTCAAAAAATTGGGTCGAAAATTATCTGAAAAAATGTCCCGCGCGCATTCAACCGTTAGAGATTTTGTTTGTCGACAACGGCGATGATCCTTTAACCGACTGAGTTATGCGACTCATAGCACGTCTAGCGCCTATTCCAATTATAAATGGGATTTGTTTTCAAAAAAGGCAACAAACTATCGGTGTAAAACAGTTTATTTTAAATATCGGCTACTTTTGTCTAATCAATAGATAGAAGACCAAGCAAAAAGGAAATGATTATAGACCGGGACCAAAAAAAGGTTATAAGCACTTGAAATGTAGTTTTCGATAATTTTCTAGCCATTCCATACTTTCTTAGTTATTTTAATTTATTTGAAAAGCCTTATAAAGCTAGCTGAAAATTTTAAAAGTGGTCTAAACACTTTAAAATATGGGTTGAATGCTACCTTGCTTTCATAGATTGCTCTAATCTCTTGGGCAGCCTGTTCCACACCTTCTCGTTCTCCAGAAATTATGATAGTATCATTTTTGGAGTTAGGTGGCGGAATGTTGACTTTGGCGTAGGTCAGTGAAATGATTCGGTCCAGTGTCTCGTTGACTGCAAATTTTAAACGGGTATCTAACTGAAAAAGTGTTTCGAAAAAAAAATTACATGGTCCACGGACCCAAGGGTAGAAGTCTCTAGGGATTTGCAACACTTCAGTGGCCTGCTTTGCCTAAATATTGATTTATCAATTTTTTCGTAGGAGTATAATGTTAGTTTACCTGTTCCTCGCCAATTTCCTTAATTTTTCGAGCCGCCTCACCGATATACTCATTTGGTCCGACAATGCGGATCACATCGCTTTTTTCATCACGACCAGGCATATAGATTCGGCAGAGGTAATCCTTCTCCATGGACCTTAGTTTGGAGCCTTCTTTGCCTGAAAAATATTGATGAACTTTTTTTTCAGATTTGAGACAAAAAATTTTAATATCGATATTCGTTTTTGAATTAATAGATGATATCCAAACCCGACATCCAAAAATTGGCTGAAACTTTTAAATTTTTTGTCTGGAAAAAGAAAATATTCCACAATTTATTATTATTTATTTATTGAAATTATCTGATAGCCGACATAAATACCCGATGAGACATTTTACATGACATTTGCCACTGCCTTGTTGTGCGGATAAAATAAACTTATGAAGTTTGATCAGGTTTTCATCAAAAGTGTGAACAAGAATTGGACCCGCCACCATTTTCGATAGTAAAAGGACAGTGTGGCTGGCTTTTTTTTTTAATTTTTTTTTTTTTATAAAAAAGTATCTATTTTTAACCAAAAAAAAATTAGGAAACCCGCGAATCCGAATCACAAAACAGAGTTTTACAATTATCGTTTTTGATATATGACAACAGGTTGGACAGTTCTTGTTTCAAAATTTTTGTAGTCCAACTTGAGGCTACATCTCAAAGACCTAAACAGTGGAAAGAATTGCACTAGTTAACTTTAGATACCCCCGAATGCGCCTTGGTCCCCCTGTGTTTTTTTTTAAATTTTTCTTACCTTAGTTGCATTGCAAATTGCATTTCCATCTGTAAATATATTAATAAAAGACATAAAGATAAGAACCATAGCACAGTTAGCGTTTGGGCAAAAAAATTGAAAAAAAACCACAGGGGGACCAAGGAAAATTTGGGGGGTACCTAAAGTTAACTAGTGCCGAAAGAACTTCTGCTCAAATCATTTCGGAAAAATTTCGGGTAAAAATTTTAATTTAATTTTAATTTAAAATTTAATTTTGTTTTTGTAGTCAGATTTCTGACACCCTTTGACGGAGATCTAAATGCAAGAAGGCAGCCACCCACCAATAATATGACCATGGTACTCCTTAGGGATGGACACCTCCACATTAGCTTGAGTTTGCAGCTCACGGACCAGTCGACCACGAGCATCATCCACATTCTGGCGCTTGCCAGTAATCAATATGGTCAGTGACTGATCCTTGGCTTCACACAATTCAATCTTAGTTCCTGCAATTTCACCAGTTTTATAACGCGGATAAATGAGTATGAAAAAAACCAGTCTGAGAGGCCACTTGGTTACACTTTTGCTGTTCTTCCGACACATTTCCAAATTGTTTGCCTAGACCACGGATGCACGCTCATTAGAGCTGAGTCTACAAATAAGTTGAGTCTACAAATTTTATGAAAAAATTGGTCAAGAAATTTGAAATTTCGGAGTGGTACCAATTATGGGCTCTTTATAGACTACTTTTTTTTGCTCAAGATTGCAGCTTTTTTTTTGAAATTGAGCAAAATATGAACTTCGCAGTGCTTTAGCTCTAAATTAAAGATTTTTTGTGATTTTATGATAGAACCACGAGTTTAGAACAACAAGGCATGTAAACGTCCTTATTAATACGATTGTTCTTATTTAAGATTCCAAATCTAATTTTTTAGAAATTTACGACAAAATATTATTATTTCGCAACAATAAGAGACAAAGTAGCACAAGACCAAACATAGCTTATTTCGCTAAAAAATATTCTCTACGAGATAACAGGCCCAAAATAGCATATTTCGAGCAAATATCTTTGTTTTCAAATTTTGATTCACGAGCTCTGCTTTAAATAGCATTTTAGGTACTTATGCACCTGGGGTCCCCACATCAAAAATAAGTAGAACTTATTTTAAACCCAAAAATTTTAACAACATTAATTTTACACACATAATACGCGCTGATCTAAATCCAAAAATAATAAAATATGTGATCGCCTATAAAGAATTGTAGCTAAAAAACCTCTTCAATATAGGTGTTTTTTACGATTTAATGAGTTCTCGTCGTCATGTATCTTTTTTGTAAATAGTTTTTAACTTCTGGCTATAACCGTAAAACTTTTTGCCAATCAGACCAACTAATTTTTAAAATGAATAATAATGTCGATTATTTTAGTTATCGCACAAAATTTTTAATGTACAAATAAGTTCTCCTTCATTTTTGATGTGGGGACCCAGGAGCATCCGTACCGCATTTTGATTTGATTTTTACAAAAATTTATGCCCAGAAATCTCAAACTTGAACAAAAACATTGACATGCAGGTGGGTAGATCCGAACCTGAGACTTTGTGAAATAAGTACAGAATACCGTAAAACTCGGCCTTAAACAAAATTGTGTTTTTATACATTTTTTGATGACTACCCTAGGCTGGTCGCCACTCATTCTGTAGCCCATTTCACTGGCTATAGTTTGTTGAGTAAATTGCCCAACAGTAATGTACAAAAAGTGTTTCAAAAAAATACGCCAAAAGCACGCTTTTGAATCATGTGCCGAAAACTAAAATTTTAGGGTATCATGAGTTTCAAAAAAAAAACTTTATTTAATAAATAGCAAGAACACATCCGAAAACCTACTTGAAGGCCTCAGTCACTTCAGTGGACATGATTGCAGGTCGCCGGCTCCAGACATTAGCAGCAGGAGCTACAGCCACAGGAGCATCAGGCAGTTTGGGGAAGTCGGTGGTGTAGTCCATCACCACTTTGGAAGAGTCTTGCTGATTGGAAACCTGTTTGCCCGAATGAGATGGTCCTGGGATCAAGTGTTCAGCAGCAGGTTGGATGGGAGCAGCAGTAGCACCCATAATTCCGTTGTTCGAAGGCACGTAAGGCGGTTGTTGGTAGAGCTGTTGGTGATGAAGGTGTCGCTCAGCTCCTGGTGCCAGTCCAAACGTCCCTAAAATACGCCTGTGGTAAATTTTTTACCAATTTTTTAAATTAAAATTTTTTTTTAAAAAATTTACAATAATTGGTACGCCTAGTCGTTTTGCTAGTCATTCCTATTTCTGCTATAACAACGCTTAATCTGTCTGTGTGTCACACTCTTGTTGAAAAAAAGGTACGGTATTTTCCGACCATCACCCATTTCTGCCCCAATCGATGCAAAATGGTCGATTTATTAAGTAAAAAAATTAGAAATTAGGATGGACGCCACCAAAAAAGTTAAGATAATTGAAAGTTTCCGAAAAAACAAAGGCGAGGAATGCATTTTGCGGTGAATTGTGGATTGCCTTGGGAGGTCAAGGCATGTTTTTTGAAGTCACAGGTTCAAACCTGATGGTAGCACACATCTTTTTTTCTCGAAAACTCCAAAAGGATAGTTCTCATCGACAGGTATGCACAAAAATTCCAATTCTAAAAATCAAATCAAAATTGAGTAGAAAAATTTATGACCTTCTCCATTGATTCCATTAGAATTTTCCATGTTGAAGTCGATGCCGGTGGCACAGCAAGACATCAATAGCATTGGCATCAGTGGATGAGTCGGGGACAGTAGTAGGGTTGGTTGTTTGTATTCCGTTCATGTTTCTTCCTCGTTAGCTGTCCGAGTGCGAATGAGTTATGCAGGCCTGGATTAGACGGTCCGAGTTGTCAGTAGTAAACAGTTCCAAAGACTAGACAATAAACACGGGTTCTGAGAACTTTTCTGAACGAAAATATTTTAGTATGAACTGGATTTTAGCTGACCTAGTTACACATCAAAATCTAGGCGATACAGCATAACATGACTAGAGTCAAATCTGTGTTACCCGGCACCGGAAAACTGAAATTTCAGCTTTTTTTTAAGCCCAAAACTAGGAATGATGAAATTTAAAACATGAGTAATAAGTCAGTTCTATAATTGGTGTTATTTTACTAGCACAAAAATTAGTAAGACTTTGGCCCGCGCGGAATATTGAATTTTGGTATGACCCAGGGTTGTTATGAATTGCATGGAATAGCCCAAAACTCGCTCTACAAAAATGTTGAATTTACTTTTAAAATAATCCAAAAATTAAAAATATTCACAATGAAAACTAAAAGCTGAAAAAGTTGTATGTTTTTTTGTGTGTTAAAACTCCAAATTCCACGTCTTCTCAGTTTGTAGCGCTGAATCTCAGCTTTCTTTAAAGCACAAATCTGGCGATACTTGCATATACCCCCCAAATCCACTTTCTCAAAAATTTTCCCAAACACCTCTATCAACCTAAAATCGCCTCAGAAGCTCAAAAAAGACATTATTTTTGAGTTCTGGTCAATAAAAAATCGAGTTTTGGACCACCAAAAAGTACCCATTTTGACCATTTTTAAAGGATTTAAGGCCAATGCATGCTTTTTCATGCATCCAGGGTCACTTTCCAGTGATTTGCGTCTAAGGTATGTGGGTGTGCGCATTTCAACCCCAAGCCCCAAGCGCCCTCGGGACGCCCCGAAGGCATGAATGGGGCTTGGTTGGTTAGAGATGCGCGCACTCACTTACCTTAGACATGATTCCGAGAAGTACTCTTGATCGAAAATGCATTTAGAGACTTTTTTGCCCAGCTCCAGTGACCAAAATATAATAAAACAGGTAACACGTTAAAATTTAAAAGTGTCCAAAACTCAATTTTTTACCAGAACTTTAAAATAATGTCTTTTTTGAACTCCTGAGGCGATTTTGAGTCGATATAGGGTGTTTTAAAACACTTTTAAAAAAAGTTGATTTGGGGGGGGGCATATGCAAGTAGCGTCCCAAATCTCCTGAAATGCCACAAAATTTCGATGTAAAAACAAGCAGTTTAGAAAGTTTAATTTTGGTCCTTTTTAGCCTAATTCTTATATGTTTTAAATTTTGGGTCCTGCACGAAAACTCGTATTTCCAATTTTTGCCAATTTGACACGTCGTGAAAAGTAATTATCGCCCTATTTGAAGTGCACATAATTTCAAGGCACAAAAATTATCCAGAGGCTTTTTTTACCCACATTAGCAAATAAAAACGGCTCATTATTAAGTGAAACCATCAAAAACAATGGTATGCTCGTAACAACAGCATCTTCTCACTCGTAGAAAGGTGGCCCTGACCTGGAAGTCAACAAAATAGTCTCCAACCAAATTCTTCTGAAAAGAATGACTAAAAACACAAAAAATTATGTGATGAGTACACACCAATACCTATTCACAAAACCCCTCAAAAAAAATGATTTATTGTCAAACCATAGTCCCGAAAAACAGAATTCTAAAATGAAATAAGAAGCCAGCGCCGCATTTTTTGCGTAAAAGTTGGAAATAATAGCAAACACACATCCCTCAATTGATCGAAGAGCAGGCCTGCCTGCTCACACTCAATTGTGGCGACCAACTGGGAGGAGAGAGAGCACAGGTAGGTTAGCGATAGTGACTGTTGCGCCTCTTTTGAGCACTAAGGTGGCCTTGTCTACCACGTTTGCATGTAGGAAAGGTGGATTTAGAAGAGTGCCAGCTAGACAGTCAGAAAATCTACAAAAGGAGTGAGAATTCTTTTTCGTAGAACTGCCATGAATAAACTAATCGATTTGGTGGGTAAAAATGATGTTATTGGTGTTTAGTAGACTAGAAAATGTGAAGTATAAACATGAGTTTTGACAAGCTTTTCATGTTTCTCATTCCTGAAAACAACAAAAAACGTATTTTTTTGGAGGCGCTCAGCCATTTTTCGGAAACTTTTTTTAGCCAAAATTTTTCTTGTTTGCACTGGGAGACCAGGGCAATCCAGCTTAAAAAGTATGTGGATAAATGGGAAAAACCGGAAAATACAGAAATCGAACGTGATTTTGACAGATGGGAGTGCATAATGAAACTCTGGTATGGTTATGTTTTACGCATCCAGAGTGAGGTTGGCAGCCAGATCGGAGCCAGGAACAAATGCGCCTGTAACATCCTCTGCCCTGCGTTTTGGCCTGTTCAGTATTATCCGTGAAAATTTGAGCCCGTAATCTTCATTGTTAAGGTTGTTCGATCATCTTTTAGCAATGATGACGAATAAGGTAATCCACGTAGCACCGGGAGCCTGGAATAATTCTCGGGCAAAATTTTCAAGTAAAAGGTTTTTTTACCTACTTTCGGCTTTTAGTACACTTTTGGTAAAAGTAATCATTCGGGTATCCACCTCCCAATTTAAAAAAATATGATTCTACTATACAAATTCATCAAGCACTTCATTAAAAAGACCCACACCATAGTCACTACTTTTCTTCCAGCTCACCGAATAACAAATGAGTACTTTACGCAAATGAGTCCACCACCAAATTCAAACTAATCAAAGAAACATTTATGCAGCAGCAGCAATCAGTGACATCTGTCAATCACTTTCTTATATTTTGAAAAAGACCACTTCATTTTGTACTTAAACGCAGGATGCATTAACGCATAGTAAACAATATTATAGAGGGGAAAAGGCCAGAAAAACTAGTCAACTTCACTCCTAATTGATAAAAGCAATAAAGAGATAACAAGAATCAGAGGTAGACCCAATTGGAGCCAGGAACAAAATAATCATCATCATCTTAGTAGTAGCAAAATAGTATTAGTCTGGCAGTAGTGGTGGAAAATGGAACAGCTAGCTCGATTACGGTGGTTCACCTTGGGACTAGGCACCCTTCGAATGTATAAAATTGGTTTGAACCAATGAAAAGGAGAAAGAAAACGAGGAGCTTTGGCATAAAAATAACCGTCTAGGCAATGAATAAAATTGAATCACGCCCTCAAAAGTCTGATTTCATCAGCAAGCTCCTTAATACAACGAGAAAAGTTTATATTTGCATTTTTTTTTCGCTTTTTGTTGTAATTTTTTGTACTTTCATGTAGCCTTAGATATAAGCTTTCTAACAGCTACCAAAGTTTACTGAATGCTTATAGGAATATGGAGATTTATAATAAAATAAATAATCTCCGTATTCCTGAAATGATTCAGTAGGGTTTGATAGCTTGTTAGAAATCTAAGATCTGCGCATTATGGCAGTGCAAATCTTTTTTAAAAAATTACAAAAAATTAAAAAAGCGAAATGAAATTCGCTGGCGAAATATAGTTAATTACTGGTAAAATTCAGAATTGCTGAGACGCATTTCAGTTACACCCTTTGGTATTAACCATTTCAGCTGATTATTTGTTCTCAAAATGCTAAACTGGAAATCGCAAAAAAGGTAAGCGGAAGTTCAATATGCAAAAGAGTAGTAACTATTTTGTCATTTCTTGCTTTGGTGTACTAATCAACAGGAGGACTAAGTCAAAATTAATAGTCAAATTATTACAGGGTGGCGCTTAATACAATTATTGCGCTTAATAATTATTACGCTTGTTGCGCTTAATAATACAGGGTGGCGCAAAAAAAATTGTGCAGTTCTGAAAATGTTTGTCAAGAACTCCCGCACACAGCCTGAAATAAAGATTTTTTCGTGTAAACAAGGATGCTGGAATGATGGGTGTGAAGCCGTACCGAGTCCTCTTATTCTGCCGTGACCCTAATTGTAGCTCTCTAACAGAGATAAACATGACTCGCTGCATAAATCTGACTCACTATCATACTTGCACGGGCGCCAGGCGCCAAGGTCGGCCCCGGCGCCGATTTTTCACAAGCCCCGCGCCGGCGCTCTTCGGTTTTTTACAGTTGGCGCCGGCGCCCGAAAATTTTGGAAAGGCGCCGACTTTATCACAATACTTGTACCAGCGCTGTTTTCTCAAAATTTTTGAAAAATGTTTTGAAAATTTACTTTAAATTTTCCTAATTTTCTTAAAAAATTTCTTGTATATTGTTTTTAATTGAGTATTATTCACATAAAATAATACCTTTTTTCATTATAAAAACTTTTTTTACAGACATTATCAAAACTCTTTTTACAGACAAAATACCGGCGCCGGAGCCGGCGCCCTTATTATAGCCTGACGCCCGGTGCCGAAATTTAAAATAACCCGTTGCTCTATTCTCCGAAACGTGTAAGTATGCTCACTGCGTGGTTGATTCCATATGCGTATGCTCGCACTGGAAGCTGATCTTATGATCAAGAGCATCAACCATTCATCATTGTTACATTAAATTTTGATCGACGAATTTTTTAAAGTTTTTTTTCGGTTTCGTACTAAATGAAGCATTCAAAGACGGTTCGGTATTAGTGAAATGCTATTTGCAGGGTATTTCTAAAGTTTTGGTAAAATCGCTCAAATTTCAGGTTGTTGTCACAAAATATCTTTAGATTATCAGAATTAGTGCAGAAAAATATTTTTGAAGCTTAAACTTACAAGAGAAAAATCTAGATTCACCGCTTGCACAGGGCGTATCAAAAAAACTTGACCACCTAAAAAATTGGTGTACGTAACTCCTTGCCTGGCCGATTTCCGAATTTAAAAAAAAAAACTCTTCATTATACCTAAATTCATATCGGGTCTCAAACACATTGTAAATGTTATTTCTATGGAAAACATTGCAGAAGAATAGATAAAATATGAGTTACGTTCAAAAATTGCTTAAAAAATTGATTTCAATTGTTTTTGCAAAGTGGTCAAGTTTTTTTGATACACCCTGGATATGGATTGAGTAGACCCAAAACAGGTAAGTTACCTATTTCAACCTTTCCACTAGATGGGGAACGTACCAGGTGATTTTTTACTCATTCACAGAGGTTTTCATTCAACTTCAGATACCGTATTCCTTTAATTATGTAATATACCGGCAGCCTTTAATAAAACGGCCCCCAGTCAACTGTAAGACACCACTGGAATTGTGTTATATAACCGGTGGTGCAAAAGTCTAAAAAGGACTTTTGAAGACTTTTGCTCTGTGACTTTTGAACATTCCAGCACAGTTTTTCATGCAAACATTTAGACCCCTAACCCTCACAAAAAACCAGCTGCTTTTGGACGAAAATTCAGGTGCTTATGGTTTGGCGTCATAAATTTCTCGAATTTTTTTGGACATTTTCAGAAAATAGAAATATCACGTGATAGAGAATGAAAAACTGAATCAGATACGAGTTTTAGATCACAGGTGAGACTGTGCTTTTCCTCTTCTTGAGAGGATTGAAGAAATAGCCTGTCAACCTGGTCATAGATGGACTTTTAGGCTTAACTTTACTAAGTTGTCAAAGTTGGGGGTGTGGGTTTAATAAATAGTGTGGAACTAATAGAGAGAATACGTACTTCTTTTACTTTGTTTTTGGGATTGTATGAACGAAATTTTCGAGTGTGTATTTCTATAATAGAAGTGCAAAAACTTTATTGCAAATACGGCGGAGAACAATAATATGAACGGGTCATTCCATTAGGAGCATTTGCCTCAGCTTGACTTTCAAAAAACTCGCGAGTGGACCAGATATTGGCGATGGATTCATTAAACACAGACTGTCGCACTGTCTGTGGGTCACACCAAGGCTTGTGATTGTTGACTTGAAGAAGTTGGGACTGGTAAGGACCGTTTGCTATCAATGGACTGAGTTGTGCTGCATGGATGCAATATAGTGGATTTGCTTTTTTTGGTGGAAACAGTTGCTCCTGAAAATTGTTCATGAATACTAATTTTTAACTAAAGTCCTGATATACTTATAATTCTCTTTTCAGAAAATATTATCTACAAACAAGGTTACCGTAAGTACTCTATTACAATCTCTCAGATCAATATATCTTTTATAGTGAAAAATCATACAGTTTTGGTCGTAAAGGCAACAAATACTTGATTTTCTAATATTTTTACAATGAATTACCTGATTTTTGTAAATTTAAATTGAGACCTGTCATTTTTAGTGGACCTGGCATAACGTACCTAAAATTAATTTGTTTGCTATTTTCCTTCGTCCTACATTTATATTTATTTTTGACCTCCAACAATTGTTTCACAGCAGACGAGATTTCCAATTCCGACTCCGCAACCGAATTCCGACTCCGAAACTCCCCCCGCGTTTCAAAATTTTGAGGCCTTCGCATAGTGACCGTGCAGTTAGTTTTGAAATTTTCTGCTTCGGCGTGTAAGCAGGAACGCTGGTGGAAGCGCTCGACCATTGACTGCATGATGCCGAATATCTTTGGATTTTGCAGTTTGGCGTTATTTTTTTCTTTTCGTTTGGAAATTTCGGTCAGCTCTCTTTCAGTAAGGTGTCTTATTAAACGATTCGTGTTATATATCAGAAAGTAAAAAATCAAATACATTTTGTCATGCTTTTTCAATTTATTTTCTGACAAGAATGCAATATTGCAAAAGGGCAATTACTGGACCGTACCGCAGCTTTTATATTTTGCATATTTACATCATTTATTTAGACACATTTAATTTCATCAACATTTCATTATTCACAGACATAATATTTGCTAATCGGCTTGAGTATAGAATCCCCCCACGCAGAGTGATCGGATGGTGGAGATAACTTCATATTCGTGTTTCTCGACCCCGATTTCATGAGAAAGCCGCGTGTTTTTTTGATTATGAGAAAAAAAATTTCGAACCACAGGGGGTATCATGGTTTTTCAGTCAAATTTTGAAAATTTTAAATTGGCGCCTTTTGAATTTTAAAGGGATTAAGGGCTGTATTGGGAGGGGAATAAAAGGGGGTCACTAATCATAGAGGGTAACAAGAAGATGTTGAACATAGTTTTGAATACTGGGGCCTACCGCATAAATAAACTCTGGTATGCATGCTTTTTCATGCACCCAGAGTCACTTTCGAGTGATTTGTGTCTAAGGTATGTGGTGTGCGCATCTCAACTCCAAGCCCCCAAGCCCCTGTGCCCCTTCGGCGCTAGGCCCCAGTATTCAAAACTATGTTCAACATCTTCTTGTTATTGGGCCCTCTATGATTAGTGGCCCCTTTTATTCCCTTCCCTCCCTATACAGCCCTTAATCCCTTCAAATTCAAAAGGCGCCAATTCAATTTTTCAAATTTTGACTAAAAAACCATGATACCCCCCTGTGGATCGAAAATTTTTTTTTTCTCAGAATCAAAAAAAACATGCGGCTTTCTCATGAAATCGGGGTCGAGAAACACGAATATGAAGTTATCTCCTCCACCTGATCAGTCCCCGTGGGGGGATTCTATACTGCAACCTGCTAATCTGCGTCTTAAAATGAATACTAACATCCTTGCCACTAAACATCTTCCTAAAAATAAATTCCTCGATATAACTCACCAATTACAAAATATTATAAGAAAGAATTTAGGGCATTTAGAACATATTTCGTAAGTTACATCAAAGGGTTTATTTGAGGAAGATGTTTAGTGGCAAGGATGTTACTTATCATTTTAAGACGCAGATTAGCAAATATTACGTCTGTTAATAAGAAAATGTTGATGAAATTAAATGTGTCTAAATAAATGATGTAAATATGCAAAATATTAACGGAGGACAGACTTTAAGGGGCGGTATTTTGACTAGAAAATGGAATTTTGCAAGCTTCGGGTGAATTCATGGCAATATCGATTGCTGTGAAAAAAAAAAGTTAAGAATAAAAATAAAATTAACTTAAGCTTGCGAAATCTCTCTTTCTAGTCAAAATACCACCCTAAAGTCTGTCCTCCCTTGAAGGTGCGGTACGGGTCCAGTAAGTACATGTGAAAGTATGTGAAAGTATAGTAAAAACACTTTTATTACTACTTGTCAATTTCAGCCAATCGCTCGGTTTCAGCCATCATTTTTCTCCTGCGCTCAGGTATTGAGCTATCAGCTGGAATAATGTCTTCTGTTTTTCTGGATGCGACCAAAGAAGCTGAGAGTGCCTGTACACACAAGACAGATTATTTCATTGAAAAAAGAAATAAAATCTCACATCACTTGAACGCCATTTCGGAAAAGTGTAGGACTCCATACGTTTCGTTTTGGCCATCTCGTAATTTTGCTGAAAAAAATGCAGTGTTGAATTGATTGTGTCTTTATTTTTATTGACACAGAAGACTATGGAAACAGAATCTGGAACAAATAAAAATGCGGAATAAATTTTATAAAAACAATCACCGTATTTTTCTGCCTTTATGACATGCGACTTTTTATGGGACTGGATCGAAAAACAAGTCTACTGCACTTAGCCAGCTGACCTTAAAAGAGAAAAGGATCAGAAGAGCATTTCAACGTTTCCTCTTCCATGCAAATGAACAGCTATGGATGCCGTCTTTCATCCAATTGAGAGGTTAAGCGTGGGACAGATAGATGGCGATATTGCATAAATTGTCACAAATCATAACAGATCAAAAGCAAAGCAAGATTTAAATTCGAAAAAGCAGGATTTCGACAAAAAATATTTACAAAGATGGAGTAAAATTCGTTTGTAATACAGAAAAACCTCGATATAGTGGCCCTCTAACATAGTGGCCACCTATGCTTGTCCTTGCTTATCAAAATACCGCCAATGTAGTGGTCCGCTATCGAAAAACCACGGCTCTTTATGGCAAAATTAGAAATTCTGATAAACAACCGACAATTTTAGAAACATTGAAATTTTCAGACTAGACTATTAAAATAGATTTGGAATTTTTTTTGAAAATCAAGATGAAAAAGTGGGACCCTAGCCTGGAACGAACCTGAGAGTATGCCGGCTCAGCGGGGGTGAAAGGTACAGTGGCACCCATGAGGTCCAAGAAATTTGAAACTCTAATACAGTGTCATCCCCCACTATAGTGCTCTCCAGTATAGCGGACCCCTAGGCTTGTTCCGATTATATCGAGGTTCGACTGTAACAGCAATCAGAAAAGCATCACGAATCATTTTTCAATCCTCGTTTTTTGGATTTACTGTAAAAAATATGTACATTTAACACATTTCAGAATCAATCATAATGTTAATAATGTACGAAAATTGCTGCTTTTGAAAACAAAAGAAGATTTTAAACTCAGAAAGGAGTAAATTTCGGCTAAAGGAGGACATCTGTGCGCCCTGAATAGGATCCACTAGAAATAGGATGATGTTTAATTTTGTATAAATAAATTAAAAAAACCATTAAAACACAATTATACATGCAAAGCTTTTTGGTGTTCACTATTTTCCTCCAACTTCGCCCAAAAACTGCCGATTCTACCAAGGGTGAGGGTATGTGTGAACTTTTCTGTAATTTACAGCTTGAGGCGTCTAAAGGAATGTAATTGTTGTTAACGCAATTGCCTAAAATTTACTAAAATAGGGAAATTTAGTTTTTTCTGGTAAAATTTACTTGATTTGGAATAAAATTTGACGGTTGATCAGAAATAGCCAAGAATTGATCCATTTTTAAGCCAACAGAGTTGAAACTCTTGCGAGCATTCATATAATGAGTAAGTACTTTCCTGTGAGACCGGTTTTGCTGCAATGAAGAGGAATCCAAACTAGTGTCAGACAAACAGCTGGTTGGAGTATTAGGAGGCGAACTTGAACTTGTCTCGTTCAAATACATCAGCTTTTCTCTAAGCATTATAAGATGTACTTTTTTCATACATTCAAAGACCCTAGTAGTGAATGCCATTTTTGTTGTTATTTCATGGGCTCAAGCTTGGGCAAGGGTAGGCTAGCGTATGTCGGGATGCACTCAGACATATCTAAGAGCTAAATTTGATTCAGTTTCAACATACGCTGGCCTACTCTTGCCCAAGCCTAAAAGGTCACAAAATTAACAGGGAAGAAAGCAAAAATTCCATTCTTGTTATATAATGTTGGAGAAAATAGGCCCATTTTCTTAACTGCCATGATAAGGATTTGATTTGTATCTGAGGGAAGGAGAATCAAGTATAGAGTTGGCCTCCGCATTGATGCGAGCACTGCATGAGTACGACTTTTAGTTAAATATTTGAAAGCTTATCATTCTAATTCTATTAACATTTTGTAGCCCAACTCCTTAGCTCTATTTTGAGTGATAATCTTGTTGTTTTCGCTATGGTAAATATTGAGACCTTGCATAGTTCCACAACTTCGATGCGGGCACGCACTGAAAACGCCCGAAATCTTTACATCTAGTACAGCAAAACAGAAAATGATTACCACCAAAAATGTAGCCAAAAAAATAACGCTACAAAATGGTAAAAAATAAAACGATTGATGTGAAAATTTGGAAATAATCGTTCCCGTGTCGGACCCGCATCAATGCGTGGGCCTACCCCATTCAGAGTCTTTTTTGGTTTTGTTTTTTTTTTTGTAAAACGCCTTAATAGCCTATTGTTGATTACTAACCAATTTGAATTTTGCGTAAGTACAAAATAAAATTTTAATCTTTGTTTTGGACAAATCACTTCTACAATCTATAAATGCAAAATAGTCATGACCAAACAAAATTACTAATGACTAGATCAAGAAGGGTGTTGTTTACCTTTCTATAGCTATAGACTTGCTTGCAGCCAACATTGTAAACTGAGCCGCCCTTCTGCAAAACAAACACAAAAACTAAGCTCGAGTCTCTTTTAGCAACTTAGAATTATATAGCCTATACACATATCACCACCCACTCAAAACCATATAGCTTGCTAGTCATCACCAGGGCTGTAAAAACATCCGGAAAGATACATCCCGGATGTGGATGTACGGATGTGGATGACTCATCACACATTTAAAGTTTCTTTATTTGGTAAATTTTCCCATGAAAACAAAAATAGCAAACCCATAAGATTCTTTAGCTCATAAAATCTCAGAAGTCAATACTGCTTGAGCATACAGTCGAGGGTTATGGGTAAAAATCCCCCGTAAAAAATCCCCCCAGCAAAATCCCCCCACAAATTCCCCCAGTAAAACCCCAGCAAAAATCCCCCCACAAAAAATCCCCCCAGAAAAAAATGAAGTGAGGCAAATGTATCTAGCAAATGTATTTCAAAACCACGGTATTCTAAAACCAAATCATGTCATGAACACTATTTTATAGTTAAAGACGTCCCAGTGGCCGATGTAACCGAGTAACCGAAAGCATGAAACGAGGTAATGACTTATTGCCTGGAGGGTGTAGTATAGTCATTGGTTTTACTCACAATACTTTAAGTATAAAGTTAACTCGCATGCCTAAAGGACCTTAACTCCTATGTGGATATCCTAACCAACTAGGTAAAAGCCACCTGTATACCTGATAACTGGATACTACTAGGGTGAGTATCACTGCCGTGTGTAGTACTACCCAAGTTCCACCAACCTAATTCTACCATTTCAGTACAACTATAAGATGCCCTACTACCATTCTGGGGAAGTTGAATTATAGTTGTTGCTATGCTAAAGTAACCGAAATAGGAATTTTGAAGCTGTTGTTAGAAAATTGGTTGTTTGCTGCCAGCATCGGTTTAAGATGCTTACATGGTAGCCTCAGGTATCCTCAGGTAGGCTAAGGTATTTTTCTAGCTCGATGCGGGGATTCCGAATAGCAAAAACCGATATTTTGGTATTATCAAACCCGTGTTTAGGGTCCCAATTTTGATTAACAAATTAATAATATTTCATAATTTGCTTATTTTAAGTCCGAGTCCGTGAATAAAATGTCCATTTAATTTCAATTTCATTCTGGGGGGATTTGTGCTGGGGGATTTTTGTGGGGGGATTTTTTGCTGGGGGATTTTTGCGGGGGATTTTGGTTGGGGGATTTTGCTGGGGGGATTTTTGTTGGGGATTTTTGCGGGGGGTTTTACCCATAACCCAGTCGAGTCTCTATATAGCATCCACCAAAAGTTCGTTCCCGACCTCGGTCCGACACTTTTTTAGCTCTAAATTTCTAAAGTATTTGCCAAAACTGATTCGTCAGTCTAGTCGAAATATCGCAGGGATTCCGATTTTCAGATCGTTTCTCAAGAAACATGGTAATTTTGCATTTTATACCCGCAAACCTCTATATAGCATCGCCTTAAATCTCAAAAAAGGCGATGCCTCTATAGAGTTTGCGGGTTCTAAAAATGCCCCAAAATTACCATGTTTCTGAGAACGATCTGCAAAATCGAAATCCTGCGATATTTCGCGACTAGACCTTGACGAATCAGTTTTGCAAAATACTTTAGAAATTGAGCTAAAAAAAGTGTCCGACCCGAGTGGGAACGACTTTGGGTGGATGCTATATAAGAGACTCGACTGTATCTTCTTTTTAAATCCGCGAGAGACAATGCCGCCAAGGAAATTCTGCGTAAATTCATTAACTGGCCTATTTGTGCGGCTCTCAAAATTAGACCAGTAAGATCAGAAAATTTTTTTACTGTATCCCTGTTTACAGTAAGAACCTCGTTATAAGATACACCTCGTTATAAGATACACCTGGTCCGGTCCAAGTTAAATAACTCCCGTAAATTACCCCCTATATAGGATACACCTCGTTATAAGATACAGCTAGGGTCGGTCCCTGGGTGTATCTTATAAACGAGGTCGACTGTAGTGAGTTTTAGGGTCTAAAATGTATAGAAAACATGTTTGTAAGTAAGGAAATGCATTTTTTAGAGACAACCAAATTAGAAGATACATTCAACTCTCAGCAAAAAAGTCCCTAAAAGTTCTTAACCACCCTAACTCTGACAATTTTTTAGCTTGATTTTCGAAGGCTTTTTGAATTTTTTTACACATTTTGTTCCCAAATATTGCAAGGATATCCAATTATGACAATCTTTTTTATTTTGCATTTGCAAAAGTGGGACAAAATGCATGTACCGCAAATTTTATCAAAGCAGTGTATCCTTTCATTTAATTTATGGTCAGTTATTTGTAGTGCTGTCCGTGTTTTCACAAACAATTTTTCGTGCTCATGCTTGTCAGTATCATTGCCATATGGTTTGAGCTGTCTTTAGCAAATTTTGTTAAAAAGTAAATGGTCAGAACCGAGATCAAGAAATGGTAAAATCAAGAAGGTTGGTTTTTTTAATTATTGGAAAACTAAATTTTAGGCCTTGAATCCCAAACGACAGAATAGCCTAATCACTTAATCTAAGAAAAAATATGATAAGATAGATGCCGGAGCTGCTAACTCCCTTCAAAAAATTATATTTTTTGCATTTTTTTGTTTTAATCTAGAATCTAAGAGGTTTTCGCATCATTTTTTTGTATGATGCTCAAAAATACATTACTAGCGAATGTCATTTGAATTGTTATGGCTGTCCGGGATAGAACTAGTAAACACATACTAAATTTCGTAATTTTTAAAAATCTTTTTCTCGTGCTTTGTCTCCGGACTTTTCAAAATTTCGCACCGGCTTTTTCTTCAGATGAAATTCGTTGACTTGTCCATCCTTTGCCTTACTGACCATTCAAATTTGCGCGTTGAACTTGCAAATGAGCGCTTTAAGATAAATATTTCAAAGATTAAAATTTTCGACATTATATTTATTAAAAATGCCCCTTTATTTAGCTTGACGAATATGAGCGAAGAAGCCATAATTCGCAAATTGGTGGCTGACGGTGATGTACTAGTGAGGACAAGCGGATCGTCCAGCTTTCTCACTTATTGGTATGTTAGCCAATTCTCCAGCTACGGATCCCAAAGCGTAGGTCATTTACAAAAATTTGCTATTTTTTACGAAAGCTTTTTTGTAGAGTGGGCACCAAAATTCGGAACACACTAGACCAAATAGAGTTGTGCATCAAGAAGCAGTGCCTAATATCAGATGTGCTCGAGCAAGAGACAATAAGCAACGAAGAGTTGTTTGTGGACATCGGTAATCGATTAAAAATATTTGACTGTATCTTATATACCGTAAAACCTGTAACTTTTTTATCCTTCCTGATCCGAGCCGTGTTTTTGGCATATCCAAGAGCCCGGTAACGAATCATATAGTCAGGAATACGAACAGGATTCATGGTAGCGTAAAGGCACGTTCACATAAAAATAAAATCCCGCACCCACACCCACACTCTCTATTGTGAACACTCAAAATCTCGCACCCACACTCAGACCCACACCCGCACCCACACTCGTGTTCACAATAAGCTTTGAAAATCCCACACCCACACTCAGACCCACCCCGCACCCACACCCTGTTCACAATGAGGAGTGTGGGTGTGGGAGCGGGTGTGGGTGCGGGTGTGGGCAAATCTCACACTAGTTGCAAATCTCACACCCAGTTTTCAATCCTGACTACTTATACTGCTTCAAATAGTACTCTTTTCAACAATTTATAACCCAATTGACTTCAAACATCATTATATTGTTGTGTTCTTGTTCTTATATTTATTTTCTGAGCTACATCTTCTCAGTGTAGCTCAATTAAGTTGATTCAAACCGATTGCTATCCCAGACTATGCCGGTTGTCTACCCCGAACTACCCAGTTTTTTTCTGTCAACAAACGCAATGTCAGATTACCAATTGTTCAGTTCAATATTTTATCCGTAGTATATGTCGCAGTACCAGTTAGTAGTACTCAGTTTATGTTAAGCAAGTTTCGATACCGAGGTGTTTCGCAATCGGTGGTACCTTGGTAGTGGTAGTACGTCGGCAGTCGTAGTAGTACCTTGATGGTGGTACCAAGTCGTTTCCAAACCACCCAAAACCACCTAAAATCAACCGAAACCACCCAAACAATCCAAACACCCAAAACCACCGAACCACCAAAAACCACCCATACCACCCAAAACTACCCAAAACCAACCAAAATGTGTGGCTCTAAGTAATTTCGGTGGTTCGGATGCTTTTGGGTGTTTTTTGGTGTTTGCGATGGTTTGGGGGTGTTTGGGGTGGGTTAAGGTGGTTCGTGGTAGTTTGGGGTGGTTCGGGATGCTTGGGGTGGTTCGGGTCGTTTGGGTGGTTTTTGTTGGTTTGGGATATAATATAATTGTGGCCGAAAATCTTTTTTGTGGCCGAAAATCTTTTTCTTGTCGCCGAAAGTTGGTCTCGACACGAAATAAACAATTTTTGAATTTTTTGAGTGAAATTCAGGGGCGAGGAAAGACCAGATGGCTCAGGACCCATTCCGAAATGGCCAAAAGGCCGAAATAATTAGTTTTCTGGGGTTTACTAAAGGGGGAGTAAAGTTTTTTGAGAAAAATCGATTGAGCGGATCAGATTTCGGGTCCGATAGGCTTAATCGCTCAGAATTCCAGTTTATGGTGGTTTGTGTGATTCAGAGTGGAGTTGTGGGCGATTAAGCCGATCGGACCCGAAATGTGATCCGCTCAATCGGTTTTCTCAAAAGTTTACTCCCCTATAGTAAACCCCAAAAACCAATAATTTTGCCTTTTGGCCATTCCGGAGTGGGTCCTGAACCATCTGGTCTTTGCCCACCCCTGAATTTCACACAAAAATTCAAAAATTGTTAATTTCGTGTCGAGACCAATTTTAGGCGACAAGACAAAGATTTTCGGCCACAAAAAAGGATTTTCGGCAACAATTTTTTCGGCCACAAAAAAAGTATTGCGGCCTCAAAAAAGAGATTTTCGGCCACTAAAAAAAAGTTTGCCTAAAAAATATATGAATAACAAAAAAAATCAGGACTTGCTGATAAATTGTCTAGAACACAACGCAATGGACGAGTACCAGGCTTTAAAAAAAATTTCGGGATTTGAAAATCTGATTGTGAACAGGGTCAGAGTGTGGGTGTGGGACTGAGTGTGAGTGCGGGATTTTCAAAATCTGATTGTGAACAGGGTGTCGGTGCGGGTGGGTCTGAGTGTGGGTGCGGGATTTTCAAACCCTATTGTGAACACGAGTGTGGGTGTGGGTGCGAGTGTGAGTGCGGGTGTGGGTGCGAGATTTTGGGATATGTGAACGTAGCTTAAGGTACTGAAACCACCAAAAATTTCACAAAACACCAAATTTAATGGAGAAAAGACTAATTTGCTAGTGTGGATGAGTAATTTTGCGGAAATTTCAATCAAATGTAATGAGGGGATGACAATGTTCTTGTTGAAACCCCCGAAAGGTCAAAATAAATTTCTCCGTTTTATTGTATCTGTATCATTGTACTTTGTATCCTGTAATGGTATCTAAAACTTTTTCTATATAGTTTTGATTAATTGTGATCATAGGCGTACCCAGGGGTAGGTAAGCGGGGCTCTATACCCCCCGCCAACATCCCCCCCCGTCAGAAAATCCTGTGTACGCCTATGCTTGCGGTCAAAAAATCAGTCCGTCAAATTCAACCCACAACAGATATCCGGTGAAATACTCTTACCAAATTACACATTTTGTACCTTTATTGGTATAAAACGAAGATGAAATGAATACAACATAAAGATACAGACACAAAAAGTCTTAAAAAAAGAGTCAAAATTTTTCGACCTTTGGGTATAAAAAAGAATAGTGATGGTGAGGGTAATACTTTGGTCAGGGAAGGTAGTGAGTACCGGCACCCACTTCGCCCTGGTTACCCAAGGTCCAAACTCAAATTTCGTTTATTCATTTGTCAAAATTTAAATTTTTTCCTTGAGTGATCAAAGTAAGTACCGTCGCTCAGTTCAACTTAGCCTGCGAAATTCCTCTTTGAAAAGAGAAATTGAATTACGAATTTGCATATTTTCAAATTAATACTTTCCAGACCATATGCTCGACAAGAATACCGAACGAATGGAACAAGTCAAAGAGGAATTAGCCAACGCCAAGTTAGTGCGTAAAAATCGCCAGGAATACGACCTACTAGCCAAACTTATCAAGAAAGGCCATCCAGACAAGAAACAGTAGAGACACTCAAAAATCTGCAATCCCAACTGGATGAAGACCAAGAAAAACAACAGCAACTGGAGCAAAAGGTGATTTAATAACTGTGACCGAATTTACGCTTCTTTTTCTGAAATTTTTCACCTTTGCGTTGCCTACCAACTTTAATATTACAGCTTTTTACTAGCATTTAGTTCCAGATCTCAGTTTTTTGATGAAGTATAACTCAACAAAAAAATAAGAGAACTTTAGGGTTTAAAAAATAAGCGTTCAATTTTTTCATTATTCAATTTTTTTTGTTAAAACTAATTAGAAAACGACAAATTTAAAAACAGGCTGTATTTCAGAAAAGATGCTTTTATCCGGTCCTATTACAATAAGATTGTATATACAAGTACAAACCAATTGAAAATTTTGACAATTTTAGTTAGTGGAAAGAAGAAAGAACATGTACTCTTTGGCCATTCTTCTCAATAATTTGGAAGAGGAAGAGGATATTGTGGATGGTAAGTTTTTTTATGAATTCGGGACCAAAAAGTGACCTTAAGCCATTACTGATATTTATGGCTCACGGGGTTTCTGAATTTCGAAAGTGAATTTGTCATCTATTTCAATTTTGTATTGAGCCAGCTAAACTTTTTTATTTTTGATGCCTCTTCCAGAAAAAACAGACCAAATTCTGCAAATCAGAGATTTTAAAAAAGTAGAAAAGGAAACGGCTCTATTAAAATGGAAAATGAACTTACAGTGGTCAAAATAGAGCCTTTTCTTTTTCTACTTTTCTAAACTCTCTAATTTACATAATTTGGTTTGTATTTTCTGAAAGAAAAGATCTTCAGCTTTTTTTTAAAGCATCGGATGTCATCAAAAACAAAAAATTAGCTGATCTCATACAAAATTAGAATTGAAATTACCGCTTATTTTTGAAATTCTGAAACCCTGTGGGCTATGGAATAATGGCAAAAAGACATTAAACAAACATTTCCCATTCTCCAAAATGACATTTGACAAAAAGCGAATTGAAAATCGATACTTGACGAATCTAATTTACTTATAAAAATCTGTTTTTTAACTCAGAAAAAACTGGAGGGGCAGGGGTGTCAAATCGATTATTTTTGGGACAAAATGAGTCTTTTATATAATCGAATTGTCATAGTCGATTTGCCCGAAAAAAGCTTTATCCGTTTTCTTAAGCTTCGGTTTGTAAAACATCGTTTTGTCAAGTTTCGATCTGTGAAAAGTCGCTTTGACATCAAAACTCAGTAGATAATGAGAATTATACACAAAATCAATTCTTTATATTAAAAATTTTAGCGTTGGACACACATGCTTCAGATGAAGGTGAAGCTATGGAGTAAACTTTTTCAAGAAATCACTTGTATTGTATGCGCATTGTATATGGATTCTACATTCTTTGCTATTTATTTGGTCGTCTTGTGGTTGGAAAATTAAAAAAAATTGTTTTTTTCAACTGTAAATGTTATACAAATATAGGGTTCTATATTCTTACATAAAAAAACTTCGTAAAATATAAGTTTTCCCATAAAAAGATATCTGAGTCTTCGGAAAACAACCCAAATAACTGAGAAAACAATGCAAATTGGTTCAGTAATTTTCCTCCCTACTATTAACTTGCTCGAAATAAGTGGAAGATTGGACCGAAGACCTTAGATTAGGGTCCTAAGCAAGCAGTCAGTCGAGAAAAAAGTAAATCGGATAAAAATGATTTAGACAGAAAAAGGTATTGTTAAGCATTATTGTTTTCGGACCTTTAAAGGAAGGGGGTATTTGTTGGCAGGGTTGGCAGGGTCCGCGACAGTTCATGCCCGGGACAATTCACGCCCGGGACAATTCACGCCCTGGACAATTCACGCCCGGACAATTCACGTCCAGGACAATTCACGCCCCTAAAGAATTCACGTTTACTTACTTTATTTATTAACTTTTCTATTTATTCAACAATCTAAATCACATAGAATTGGGATAATAAGGGTAGGTACATAGCCTGAGGATTCACCTGTCTCCAAATTCTAAACTTCAGTTGTTTTATGTGGAATCGAAAACCTTAGTTTCTTATCCGAAATTTCACAATATACATGGTTTGACAACACTAAACTGTGATTTTAACGACTTTAACTCTAAAACCTAGGTTAAGTACCCGAGGTTCAGGTGGACATCCAGCCTAAAATATGTTTTTTCCTTCTAAAACTTAAGAAAGACTACCCAAACATATGTCCCAGACCCCGGAAAATGTGCGCAAACTCTTTATTAGTCACAACTTCCGTACGCTGGCCTACCCCAAGCCTAAGGGCTAAGCCTAAACTTGTTGTTTGAAAGGGTAGTTACAGCGATTTTTATAAGGTCAGGTTGGGGGGGGGGGGTTTATTCGCTACTAGCGCCCAAATTTTCTAATAAAGGTCATGTCCGCCACAGGATTAGAACCTTGCAGATCAATTTACCGTCGCACTAAATTTGGTACCACTAAGTACCACTACCTTCGCACTTCTAACTGAGTACCTCTACCCAGGTACATCAACTTGAGTGACATTACCTTGCAGTACTATCTCAGCACCGCCCGGATAACCTACGGGACATGAAACTTTTCAAAGCTAGAGTTCCTGCAAATTTTGCCATTATCAAACCATGTTTAGGATAAGATTCTGGATAGGGCACAATTATTACATAGCACATAATTACTTAGGCTAAATCCGAAATTTCGGATTTTTAGACGTAAATACCCGTTTAGGACAGGTACCAGGCGGTTTTCTATCCTCCCTGAGGCTCATTGATCGTTTAAAACCTTTTTTTTTATTCTGGTGCTGGTCCAGAAAAAAGTGTTTACCATCACCGTGATTCGAACCTGTAACCTACTAATGAATCAATTAACCAGACATAATTGACCAGGATATCAATTTACCGCCGTGAATTAGCTGGGGGCGTGAATTGTCGGGGCGTGAATTGTCCCGGGCGTGAATTGTCCCGGGGCGTGAATTGTCCCGGGCGTGAATTGTCCCGGGCGTGAATCGTCCGGCGTGAATCGTCCGGGCGTGAATTGTCCGTGTACCGGGTTGGCAATATGTGGCTATACGAGACACATATGGCTTCTTAACAAATCTCTTCTTTTCTATTTTATCGCTTGTTTTTTCAAGTCTTCTGTTAGCGTATTTGATATTTTTACATACCAATTTAACCATCTTTTGCCGTCGCCATAGGCGTCTTCTGTATGAAAAAGATTTTTGCATTTTTACATGAAAGTCAAGAAAGAAACTCGCGAATACAAAATTATTTTTGATTTGTTGAACAAAAAAAAGTTCACTTTCATAATACATGCATTTATATTGAGTTTTTATTCTGTTTTTCACGACGTTATTTTTTAGAAAAAATTAGTGCAAAAAAATTGAGCCATAGTAAAAAATACGCTAGAAGACGAGTTTTTGAAAAGATAAGCATTTCGCATATTAGATGCGCGAAATAAAGCTAGCTATGACGTGCAAAAGGTGTAAAGTACCGCTTCACATTGTATTTTTTGATTATTTTGATGATTTTATTGGTGGTGTTCACAAAATTGTCAAAAATTGGATTACTTGTCATTAATATAGCTTCAGTTTCTGAATTGTCGAACAAGTATTTTTTCACCGCTTTGAGCGGTTGGCCAAATTTTGGCCAATCCTTAATTCAATTTTTCGGAATTTTTTTCGGCCATTGTTACTTTCTTCCCTGGTTTCTTACAAAAATGCAAAAGCCTATTGAAAAAGAGACATTCCTGAGACGCCGGCAAAAGAGGGTTACTACGATCAGGTCATGAAGTGTGTTCGTTAGTGTGTTCGCTACCTACTATTTTGACCTTTACCCCGGTTTCCTAAAGATGGCGAACTTTTGCTAAAAAGAGATTGCGCACATATATTTACCATGAGATGCCCTCGATCGCTCAGAATCACACTTTGAACCACTCCAAAACAAGTCGAACTGCCCTTGACCCTAGAGCTAGATATACCGTTCGGGCGGGATTTCGGGACGGGATTTTCAGCCGAAAAAATTTCGGGATCGGGATTATCGCTAAAAAATTTCGGGATCCCGTTCAAATTTCGGGATTTTTCCATTTTTTTGTTTTTTACAAGAAATTACCCTCAACATTGCTCTATGATTACAAATACACCTTTTGTAAACACTTTATGCCTACGCTTAATATAATTCAATAATAATATTAATTTATCAACAAGCTTTGTTTAAAAAAATAATCATTTCGCTTAATGTCGGCTGGTCAACACTGCCGTAGGGAAGGTTAGCAAAGCTATGTGATGAATCATTTTTTTGTCCAACGAAGAGAGTTCTCCTACAAATCAAAAGAATGTTACAAAAAGATAAGGCAGCTTTGAACAAATAATAACACCTTCCGGCAACATCTTTACAAAATGGGTTCTTTTGCTTTTCTTGCAGATCTCGGAGTTAGCAGAAAATTCATCGTGTGATTTTGCGTGAATGAAAAGCCCTTTGTGCTGCCCTCAGACATTTGGCCGGACTTCGGTATGATGATCTAAAGCCGTTTTAACCGTTAAAAACGATAGAAAAGGCATAAAAAGGATTGGGAAAGCACTCTTCAGGTAAAATTTTTTGACTAAGACTTGACTTTTTGCTTTGGGAGACCAGGCAAACCAACCTGAAAGAGTATCCAGATACCCTAAAAAGATCAAAATCATTGTATTTAAGGGTATTCTACTTTTTTCGTTCACTAGAGCTGGGCAAAAAGAGTCTTTAATGCATTTATGATCAAGAGTCTTGCAACCATCCACTTTTTCGACGCATCGCCACTGCTGTATTCCTTCCTCGTCGGGCTGTCTTGACTGTTGATAAACTTCCCTGAAATAGGAACAAACCGTCGAAAGAACAATATGTAAAAGACCAACCTTCAAAACTGCCAACTCACTTTGACTTCCATTCTTTTTCGGCTGCTGGCTTGGCGTCAAATAGATCGGCACTGGAGGATCAATGACCGCTTTCCTTTTTTAGGGCGTCCCATTCGCGCTGTTGCTTGATGCTCTTCGGCTGGCTCCTGATCCTCTTGGTCATCGGACTCGACTTGGTCTGCCACTTCATTCCAATCACTCCAATAATCGTCTGAGCTAGCTTCATCCTCACTGCTTTAGTCGATTCTTTGACTCATGACATCATCAACTCATCATCAAATTTAAATAGATGATATATATGGGGCAAAACTTTTTTTGTGGCCGAAAATCTCTTTCTTGTGGCCGAAAATCTTTTTGTTGTCACCGAAAGTTGGTCTCGACACGAAATCAACAATTTTTGAATTTTTTGTGTGAAATTCAGGGGTGGGCAAAGACCAGATGGTTCAGGACCCACTCCGGAATGGCCAAAAGGCCAAATTATTGGTTTTTTTGGGTTTACTATAGGGGGAGTAAACTTTTTGAGAAAAACCGATTGAGCGGATCACATTTCGGTCCGATCGGCTAAATCACTCACAAATCCGCCCTAAACCGCTCAAAACCACCATAAACCTGGAATTCTGAGCGATTTAGTTGATCGGACCCGAAATCTGATCCGCTCAATCAGTCTTTCTCAAAAAGTTTAATCCCCTTATAGTAAATCCCCGAAAAAATAATAATTCTGGCCTTTTGGCCATTCCGGAGTGGATGTCCAACCATCTGGTCTTTGCCCACCCTGAATTTCACACAAAATTTTTTAAAAATTGTTGATTTCGTGTCGAGAACCAAATCTGTGACAGAAATGAGGAAATCTGTGACAGAAAAAGTGAATCTGGTACAAAAAAAGTGAATTTGGTACAAAAAAAAGTGAATCTGTGACAAAAAAAAGTATTGCCCTTAAAAAATAGGCCTACGGGGCTAATAGCTCGCTCACAATGAGATGACGATGTGGAAGTATGATGTCGAGGTAGGTAGTAGTGCTCACAATGGGATGTTGAAGTCGGATGTCGAAGTCAGTAGTGAAGTCAGGGTGCTCACAATGGCACTTCGACATCCGACTTCTGACTGCCTACTTCCTACCTATACATCCGACTTCCGACTTCGGTTTGCAAAACAACAGGGGGGACCAAGGCATTTTTTTTCAAAATTTCACTTTTGCCTAAAGTATTTCCTATTACATTAATTTCAATTACTTCACTACCGACTTCGACATCCGACTTCGACATCCCATTGTGAGCACTCTGACCTCACTACCGACTTCGACATCCTACTTCGACATCCGACTTCGACATCGACATCTCATTGTGAGCGCCTATAAAACAACATAGGGCAGAACGCCAAAAACTGCAAAAAGGGGACAAAGGCTACGACCCAAAATTTGAGGAGTTAACTTTTATATTCGGGCGGATCCCTTATCAGTATTTGTTAAAAATTCCTGATTCCAGCTCTATACTATGGGAAAACCTAAGAAACAAGCTTTCGGTGCTAAGTCATCCAAGGTAGAAAAGAAAGTGAAAGTGAACCTATTCGATCTAGTTGGAAAAGGAAAAAAGAAAGCGGTATTTTCTTACCAATTTTTGCCCTCCTTTACTTTTAATCAACATGTCTATTAGGTCCAAGCTCCAACCTCTGCTGCATTGTCAAGAAAGCGTGCAAATGAATCTAGGCAGAAGACCATTGGGATCGAGTACAAAAATTTTCATAAAACGAATCAGGTTAATGACTTTCTATTTCTCATATTTACCTTGCCTGCGCTTACTGTTATTTAGATCATAGATCGTCGTGTGGCAGAGAGGAGTTCCAAATTTTCGTCCGTTGAAAAGGCAGAGAAGCGTTTTGTGCTGCAAAGAAAGAAGATGTATGCTTCCAAGAATCGTTTCAACTTAGATGATGACAAATTTCGGGTGGTGATGGTATGTTTAACTCATTTTAATGAAGGTTGTCGAATTTGACCATGTCTTTCTTTTTTACGAACCATCTGGACCATTCGAGGTTTTTTGACTTCTAAGTTATAGGTCAAAAACCTTTTTTCGCGATAGTTTCAAACAATTAAAGTGAATATGTTGACTTAAGACTTCATACATTTGGGCTTTCATACTGCATTTCCTGTAATAGTGTGACTCTCTGTAATCTAGCAGATCCCTGGAGTGTGATTCAAAATTGCGCACCCTCTAATATGGCGGTCCCTC
Source organism: Ditylenchus dipsaci (assembly GCA_004194705.1). Lineage (NCBI taxonomy): Eukaryota > Metazoa > Nematoda > Chromadorea > Rhabditida > Anguinidae > Ditylenchus > Ditylenchus dipsaci. Next base: position 196,239 of record SADC01000200.1, read on the forward strand.
CATTTGGCGGCGCTCCGCAGAATGGGTGGAAAATAAGTCGGTGTGGCCCCTATTGGTATATGATACAAATGATCCCATCTAAGGTGTATCGTTTTAAAGAGGGGGGGGGGGGGTGCTTGTACATCGAGGAGCGAATATTTTGAACTCTCAGGTTCGATTCTCACTGACTGCACACCTAATTTATTTAGTCTATTTTCAGTAGGTTAACTCACTTCTAGGGTCAAAAAGTATCGAGCAATCTATTGTGACCGTTTCCAGCACTGCTTTACTGTTAGTAACCACCTTAATTTTGCGATTTCATGCACATGACCATCACAATAAATGGAAACCAACTAAAAGCCATATATTTTGGTTATCTTCACCTCCTCCTCTACTCATTTTACTGACTTCTCGCAAAATTATTTTTTAGAGTCAGAATTTCAACGGGAACCACATGGATATTATTTAACACCGAAACCGGTTTAAAAATTGGGTAGCTTGCGAAGATTTGATCCAGCGACAAAAGAGTATATTTGAAGGGCAGGATGGCACGGAATCAAACATTTTTGGATTTTAGCTCCAACTAACTTTTACTTTTTACTTTCTGTGATGGCTTAAAAGAAAGCCTAGAATCTTGGCTACACATTGGTATATAAAACATGTAGAGCTGTAAGAAAAGCAAAGAATTATCAACCAAACAATCAAAGAATAACCCAAAATGAACGGTTCGAACAAAAACAGATTTCAGGTGGTGTTTTGGCCTGCAACTCAGCGGCGCAGTTGTTTAAGCGTGCGCTGATGGTGTTGTTGAATAGCAAAGAGCCTGAGCATCATTTTGATACCAAATTGTGCATAAAACAAGAAAAAATCCAGTAGAAAAAAGGTGTGCACCACTGGGAATCAAACTTGAGGGTTCAAAATATTCGCTCCCCGATGTGCATCCCTCCCACCTTTAAATGGCTGTATAAGAAGAATTTTTTTAGACAAAACGGAAAAATGCCAAGTTTTGGCGAAAAGTGCCAAGTTTTTTTTTATGAAAATTCTCCAGATTATAGACTAAGTCGGCACATTTTAGCGTCGAATGATAGAAGATATATTTGTTGCTGAGAAACACGCTCTATTTAAGGCATAATAATGAATATAACAGAGTTTATTCAGAAGTGAGTACATTTTACTAAACTGGGCATATTTTCACAAAAATTTGGTACATTTTCGAAAACTGGCACTTTATCCGTAAACTTGGCATTTTTTTACAAAAACTTGGCAGACTTTCGCCGTTAACAAATAAATTGTGTTAACAAACAAACTAAAACAAATAAAACTTGGCAATTTTCCGCGAAAAACGTGGCACTTTTTCGTGAAAACTTGGCATTTTTACGTATCGTCCATTTTTTTTGCTTTAATGGAATTAATTTTATAGGTTTTCCAAGTGATTCGAAGAAAGCGCCAATTATTGAGTCTGACGGTGAGGAGATGGACATCTTGGTGCTGACCTAGTCGCATTGGCTAATTTCGGTGGTGGTTCATTCGAAGATCGGGATTCAAATGGTCATAGAAGCTACAAGTCTAAGAGGTAGGCATTTAACAGTATTTGATAGCCGTTTTAATTTGCTTATTTTACTGCAGGAATGAAGTTCTTGCCAATCTGATAGCTGCCAGCAAACAAGCCAAAGCAGCTCGTCAAATGGAGAAGAGGCTCAGCTGGACAAACTTGATGACTTGGATGATTTGTTCGAAAAGCTTCGAACGAAGGGTACTTTCGGACTTCAATCTTTTGCAAGCAATGAACATGCCGGCGATTCCTATGACACCATGGTTGCTCCAATTCAAGCTCTGCTTTCAAGTCACAAATTTTTATCCTATTTAGTATCGCACACTTCAATACGATGGCGCGAATCCTAGGAGCCCCAAGAATCGAAGGGTGGTGTAATGGATCAAAAGAAAGAAAGTGTGAAACCTCATAGTTCCACCAAAGTTGCGGCTGATTCAAACGATAAATACGACGAGGTCGACAGGTGGGAATCTATCAATTCACTTTAGTACTTTTGAAAGCAACTTTTCTTCAGGTTGGACAGCTTGGCGACGTCTAAAGAAGATGATATTGTTAATGACAGGTGAATTATCATACGTACACTTGCGAGAGGGACCCTGACTGCGATTTGGGTAAGTTTTGATTATTTTCTGCCTACTTTTATGAAGCGTGCCGAAGTCCCTTATAAACCCGAGTACACAGCTCCGAAGGCCCACTAAGGTAGAACAATGACCAATGCCGATGGTTCACTCATAAAAAGCCATGCTATGGATATCGGGCTGTTTCTAAAACTTAGGAATGTCGGTTGTCCTTTAAAAGGGCATGCTTGTCGCATCGGGGATGCTTATTGCCCGCACGGTACTCAGCTAAAATTCATTCTGAAATAATTGTCGTTTGAAATGACCTGGTACCCGCCTTTCAAAATATTCCATCGGCGACGAGCATGCCCCTCTAAAACTTGAAAGAACACGCTTTACAAGAATCCGCGGAAAATTGTTTTCACTCAAGTTGCCTCAGGTCATAGTCCTGGCCCCTCCCTTGGTACTTATTATACAGCTGTGATTCTTACATGCTTTCTTTTTATCTAGATCGAACAGTATATATAGAGCCGGACATGGATGAAGAAGACGACTCAATAAGTATTAAGAAGGAAAAGAAGGGTAAGTCTGGTCGCAGAACTATGAAGCAGAAGTTGCGAAGGGAAACTCGGGGTGCCATGAAAGAGTTGAGGAAGGATGCAATGTATTTGGCTAAGTAATTTTTTAATCTTTCTATTTTGTGATGTAACACTTCCACGCAAACCGATTAAGGCTTCAAAATGAGCAGAGACTCAAGGTCAGCAAAGAGCGCAAGGAAAAGACCAATCTCATCATGCAGTCGTTGCAAGGACAAGAGTCGGAGTATAAGAAGCGAAACTTAAAAAATTTAAGTGTCTTATAAATTATTTTTGTGACGTATGTTGTTGTTATTGGGTCCCTATGGTGAGAGATTATTTGTCACAATAAAATTTTCCCAGTTCATGCTTATTGCTTCATGGTGTGTCGAATTGGAAAATCGGAAAGTTAGGATAAAGACAAAATACCCAATTACAAAATTGATTGACCAAAACGAAGGAAGCAACCATTCAAATAGACATTTGGCACAAGCAATTTTAAGTACCTAACTAGGGTTGTCGATTCGATTAATCGAAATCGATTAATCGCACTCATTAATCGAAAAATTTCGATTATCGATTATCGATTCGATTAATCGAAAATTTCGATTATCGATTCGATTCATTATTAATGGAATCTTCTGCGGTCTTAAGGTAGCCTTTTATATCACACGGAGAATGTGTACACATGGAAAAGCCAAAGTCTGAAGTAATTGCTGAAAAGAAAAGTCTGAAATAATTTCCAGAAAACACAAGCTTAAAGTAATTTTGAAAGCAAAAAAGTCTTAATAATTTTTTGGAAGCCAAAGTCCGAAATGATATGTAAGACACAGTGTTTTACATATGTCTAGGCATGTCTAGGACCATTTCATGATTAAAATAGAGGGTTTTCGAAAACTGGCTTGTAATGAGAAAATCCAAAATGCTCTGGTAAATTGAAATCACTCAGATACAAGTTTGCGAGCAATAGATAGCCCTGATTACGCCCTCTGTTCTGGTATATTACACATCTAAGTCCTTCTTTAATTTAAGCGAGTACCGCCGATTTTTCGCACAAATTCCAGGTGGTTAAGAGTAGGTGAAAGTGACCTAATTTAGGAGCTATTTTACCCGTTCCACTCATACCTTTTCACGAAAACCCATTCCACTCATACCTTTTCACGAAATTTTCGGGTTTTTCGATTCGATTCATTGAAAATTTCGATTATCGATTCGATTAATCGAAAATTTCGATTTTCGATTATCGATTCGATTCGATTAATCGAAAATTTCGATGCATCGACAACCCTAGTTGTATGTGGGTGTTTCAATAATTTTTGTTTGTCCAAAGAGTTTTATTTAAGCATTTTAGACTTTTACTATGCATAGAAGAAAAATAATTATTTTCACAATGCAAAGACGTTGAATACTAGTCATGGCCGAAAATTTCGGTTTTCGGCTTTCGGCTCGGCTTGGCCGGCCGAAAATTTCGGCCGGCCGACAACCCTAGTCTTTTGCTAAAAAAAATAACATGGTTCATTTTTGTACAAATATTTGACTAAAAATCATGAAATTTGAAAAGATTTAGCCATCAACTCCCACAGTCATGTCGGTACTCAACAAGCATATTACTGGTATCTTAGGTTTACCCATTACTGGCCATGCTAGCTCATGATATACTATTTATTTCTGCAAGCACAGTGTTTTTATGTTACCATAATGCTAACAGATGTAAAAAGAGTTTAACAGAATCATTATTGTAAAATGCAAACCAATGTTAGTGTATAACGAGAAAAACACAATGAGTGATGTTAACTTTGGCCATTTTTTTTAATGATAAATTTGAAAAAAAGCCTTTTTGCAAAGAAACATTTTCTTAGTTACTTATGGATTTTTTCGGCGCACGGCGCATGAAATGATCGGCGACATGTTGCGCGCTCGGCGCCGATTTTTTTAAAAATCCGGCGCCGGTGCTGTGCTAAAACTGCATGTTTGTAGGAAATATGTCACAAGGATTGCCACAATCTGCTCTTTCAAATGAGGGTATTTGATGAGGGTCTTTTTCTCATCTGTACGAAAAAACTGGAAAAACTAGCGTCCAACGCTCAGGTCCACCATTTTCTCACCAGGTAAATTCAAACTCAAAGCTGCTCGAAAGCGTGTCGTACTCCTGTATAACTGGTCAATGATTGGTCAATACTTGTAGAAAAATTCAACAGTTACCACAGCCACTTAAAATTCAAATCATAATCAATTTACGATTTTTGCGCCAAATCAAAAAATTCGAAAATTGACTGAGATTTCTATACATGTAACTCCAAGTAATCCTAGGTCTGTAACGGATATCATTTTTATCGGTTTTAGGTAAACTTATCCGCAAAAGCTTCCTCACATTCAGGGCATTGAAATAAGTTATCACTCACCGCAAAGATAAGCAATTTTTGAGTTTATAATGAAGTTTTCGAAAAATATACCGAAACACATCCTCTGGCTTCGCAACTATAACTGGTCTGAAATTCTGCGTTATATTTGAAAGCTCGAAAATGGAGCTGTAGCCTGATAGAAAAGTAAATTTGCTACGATTTCGTACCAAAGAAGTGTGCAAAAGATACAATTTGGGTGGTTTTATACAAAAAAACGCAAAAACCCCTAATTTTACTCGTAAAAATACCAGTTGTTCGCTTCAAATGACCTCTAGCTTCTAAATTTCTGACTATGCGAAAATCGGTCTGACTTTTCTTGTAGCTAATGTATGGGCTATCTTTTGGTGTATGAGCCGTACTAAATCGACGACTTTTTTACATTTTTTGACGGAATGAAATTTGGTATAATTTGTAGGTACCATGATGACTCGCAATTCAAGCTCGAAAAGAGGCAAGGAGCAAGCCCGCGGTCGAGAAATAGTCAGCCAACTGGTGTGTTTCTCTCCGGAATTCGTTCAGCCGCAATCAAAAAAAAGGTCAGTTTTTTGCGATAGATGTTTCAGGCTCATGTAGGACCTCAACAGCTTATGCTGTTTCCATATTACTACAGCATTTATAACGTGTCCGTCATTCAGGTATTCACTAGCTCTGCAGTCTGCTGAGGTGAGCAAACGACTGCTAAAGCAGGGAAGATCGCGTCGATGAAGCGTGCCAAGGATGTCTTAAATGCTAGAGCTGAAAAGACTGGAGATGCTCAGGTCGAGTTTGTGTGAGGCTTTCTGATTTCCCAGGTAATGTTTTTCTGAGTTCGTTCGGAGCCTGTAGTGTTTTAATTGCTTTGCTTTCAGCATCTGATAATGAATGCAATCGTCTTTTGTAAACTTCCTATGGTGCGCGTCAGTTGAGAAGAAGTTTTGGCAGTGATTCTTATGTCCAAGTGCTGATGGCTCGCCCAAGAAATAGGCTGCGTTGAAAAGAAGGGGTTGCTCTGTCATTATCAAGAAATAATTGTTCATTCTCGTTAATTTTATCGTTGTTCTCCACTAATTTATAGTATTTGTTGTTTTCAGAAGAATAAAGATAGAGTTTTGAGTCTTTTAAGATAGTAGAGGTTGTTGAAGAGCGGATCTTTGCCATAAAACTATTCAATCGCACATTTTTAAAACATTTTCGATTAAAATTTTGGATTTTGCAAAAAAATATTCTTGTACTGCACCAGGATTCGAAGTTTAGGGGTCGTGAAATTAAAAAATAACATACTAAAAAAATTATTTTTCGAAAATTCTTGGCGTTTTGCTGTTTTCAAAGTGATTATGATTTTGGATTTTAAGGGGCTATGTTACATGATAGTCGAAAAATCAGCAGAAAAATTTAACCAAAGTCACTCTGAAATTACAGGAAAATAAAGGAAACCAGCAGTTTTCTTAGTATCGAGGCAAAAACGAAATTCGCCAAATCAAAATTTCTCAAAAACGAAATTTGCCACAGCGAAATTTGCCAAACGTGAGCTTTACCTAAAAATATTTGCTCAATGCTAACAGCGAATTTCGAACAGTGGATGTAGCTGGTTGTGAAGAATTGCATGAGCTTTCCATTTCCAGAGCATGCTCATGGAGTCCCCATCTTCCATCTCTTCTACCCCAGCCTAGTCCAAAAAAGAAATAGACGATTGGTGTCTTAAACTAACTCACCTTTTTTGCGTATTAGAATTCAAATATAGTTTGTATTTCACAATATCTGGTCGATTATGAACAAATTCAAAAATTTAAAAATAATTTAACCCCCGTGAGTGAGAGCGGGAGTGAGAGTGAGGTGCATTGTGAACACCCCGTCACTCTCACTATGTGAACAGTTCATTAATGAAAAGATAAGGAAAATATCTTCACAACTGTATATAGAAATTTAACACACCATAAAAAAATACACAAGAATACAGGTCATGAATAAATTAAAAATATTTCGAAAAAAGCCACACGGTGCTTTAAAAACGACACCCTGCCAGCCCTGCTCTGTGGCCAAACTTTATCTCAAGCATTCTCGGTTAAGATGAGCAGAAATGGGGGAGCAAAGAGTCAGAAACGGTGTTCTCGACAAGAACTTCTCGTAGGGAGATTAATTAAATTTTGGTCACAAGTCTATGGTATTTATTTTTCATAATCATACAAGAGTAATTGAAATAAAAAAATTTGTGTTTAAATTCAAAAAAAATCCATGATATCCACCCTGTTGTTTTCTGGTATAAAAATCCTACCACCTGTTTTTTAATGTTTATTTTTTTATGAAAACATTCAATGTTTAAGCTACATAATGAGACTGAATTTGTTTATTTCTGACACGAAACATAAATATGAAAGACCTGTGACTAAAAATTTACAGGGCTAAAAAGGACAAGTCAAATTATTGACTTTTTCTTAAAAAATGTAATCTTGATCGCTTAAGCTGACCTTTTTCTGCAAATTTTTTCTATTTCAAAGTTTATTAAATGGAGTGGAAAATAAGAATTTGAGTTATGCTATCCTCAATACTGCCCTAAAGTAATAAATTACTTTTCAAAGTTTTTGTTGAGTTGGAGGGCGGTTTTAGGTCAACATCATTAACAAATTTTTTTGTCCAAAATAAGATTTTTTTCTGAAAGTGCAGTAAATGAGCTACAAATAAAGTAGTGTTAGTTAAAGGGCATGTTCGTGCGCGATGAAACACAATTTTCAAAAAGAAAAGGCGCGAACCAGGCGTGCCAGAGATTTGAAAAAGATTTAAATTTTTATATGAATTTTAAATTTCGTCAAACCCAGCAATTGTGTGTGCAGCGAAAGGCATTAGTACTCAACTTAACCCCTACCATTCAGCCGGTCGGGTCCCGAGGTTGAAATTGAGCTGGACCTCTTCGGAGTGTCTCGTGCTCTGAGTTTTGGATTCGCTAAGCCTGTGGTTCGGTTGTTGGTTTATGTAACGTAACTGCTTCTTGTTGGTTATCCCTCGATTTCGGTTCAGGTAACCGAAATCGAAAATCTTGTTTACCTGACAGATCTACAAAAGAGCGAGAAAATTCGAGAAGAGTTGTTATGAAAAATTGGATTATTACTTGTTCCGCCCTGTTCGCTATACAGAGTGTGCAGCCACGCACAGATAGAACGCCGAACCAAAGGCAAATCTAAAACTCGACAGAAAACCGAAATCGAGGGATAACCAACCGGAAGCAGTTACCCGGACAAACAACCGAACCAAAGGCTCGGCGAATTCAAACTCAGAGCACGAGACACTCCGAAGAGGTCCAGCTCAGTTTCAACTCGGGACCCGACCTGGCTGAATGATAGGGGTTAAGTTGAGTACTCATGCCTTTCGCTGCACACACAATTGCTGGGTTTGACGAAATTCAAAATTCATATACAAAATTTAAATCTTTTTCAAATCTCTGGCACGCCTGGTTCGCGCCTTTTCTATTTTAAAAATTGTGTTTCATCACGCACGAACATGCCCTTTAAAGGGTCATATTCAAAATTTGAGTTTGACATCAGAAGAATTTGAAAAATGCGAATTTTCGGAATGCTTAAAAATTGCTGTCTTGGTAGATACTCTTTTCTTTTCACACTTTTCAATTTTTAATTTCAATTTCAAAAGAGTGACCAGACATGCTTAATTTTTTAAATGTGTTTTCTACAGGGTGGCCCAAAAAAACCTGAAATTTTTCAAAATTAACACTGTTTTATTTTAAGCTTTTGAATTTTTCATTTCTAACATCATGTAGTAGTGTTTGATAGCTTGTTTGAACGCCAAGATCAAGCGCTACGTGCTAGTACAAAAACGTTTCGAAAATTACAGCAAAAATTCAGATGTTTGTATCAGAATTTGTTGTTCGAATGTAGACATTTAAAGCATTTTAATTGAGACAGTTACAGCCATCATAATTTTGCGTGTCGCTTTTTTTTTATTGTCTTTTTCATCTTACTCTCTTATTTGTTTATTGAATTTGGTGTAACAAGGATGGACGGTTGCAGTCTTAGGTCATAAGGTCAGCTTCAAGGCAAGCAAGATATGGGAAGCAACCACTTAGTGAGTTAGCCCTGTGCAGCAAGCCGCGTTAATCTCATGCTACGAGAGCTAGACCTAAGACTACGGCAGAATGAGAGACTGGTTACCGGTCTCACAACCGTTATCTAAACATCCTTGCTGGCACCAAAAAATCTTTATTTCAGACGGTGCGCCGAAGTCCTTGACGAAAAATTTCAGATTTTTTCAGGTTTTTTTGGTCCACCCTGTACATTATGAGTTTCGCACCAGAAAATTGTGTGACGTTAACTGCGTGGCAGTGAAAAAAATCGGTCAGCGACCTTTACCACTTAAAAATAAAGAGTTTTTGGAAAACTCGGCCAAAAGGGGTTAAGAAATTCCGCTTAAGACAACTTTTGGGTGTATTCTCTAGTAGGGTCGAAAACAGATATCTTCTAAGCTAAATATCTTTAAAAAAAAATCAGTCTTTAAAAATCAGTCTTGTGTATCCTATTGCCGGGCCCTTAGGGGGTCCGGCTCCAAAAATTTAGCCAAACCCAAATGGGTAGGCGGGTCAGGACCCTGCTGTTTTCTTTGACAGCTTTTTTTTCTTTTTTATTTGTTATGAACGCCAGTGCGATTTTTTCCACCCTCTGCGTGATTGTCATGCCATTAGTCTAATAGGCTTCTCAATAGCGTGCTGGGTTTGGCTAACAAAGATTGCTTAGAGAAAAAATACTCTTTGCTGTGCTAAAATAGGGTCGCAGAAGGTGGGTCGCAAACAGCTATTTCCTCAGCTAAATATCTTACCCCTTGCTCAAAGTCTTGGTCGAGGTCGATGTTGCTCACGGTCCTTAGTCGTGGGCGAGGTCGATGTGTGCTCAAAGTCAAAAAAGTCAAATTAAACGCCAGTAATTGATTCATTCAGTCCGAAAATAGCTTATCCCATCTTTTTCAAATGATTTCAGGCCGAATAATAGGTTTGTGTTGCTTTGAACATGTTTTTGAATAGTGGTCGACAAGCTTTTCCTAAACGCTTTTCGGACCAGAATTCAACCTTTTTGCCTTTGGACACCAAAGGCAACAAGAAAATTGTGTGACGTTAACTGCGTGGCAGTGAAAAAAATCGGTCACCGACTTTCACCACTAAAAAATAAAGAGTTTTCGGAAAACTCGGCCAAAAAGGGCTTACGAAATCCTGCTTAAGACAACTTCTGGGTGTATTTCCTAGTAGGGTGGAAAACAGCTACCTTCTCAGCTAAATATCTTTGAAAATCTTTGCAAATCAACCACGACTGTAATGAAATCAGTCTTGCGTATCCAATTGCCGGCCCCGTAGGGGATCCAGCTCCAAAAATTTAGCCAAACCCAAATGGGTAGGCGGGTCAGGACCCTGCTGTTTTCTTTGACAGCTTTTTTATTTTTTTATTTGTTATAAACGCCACTGCCATTATTTTTCATCTTCATCAAGATTGTCATGCTAAGAGTCTACTAATGTTCTCATTAAGTTGCTGGGTTTGGCAAGCAAAGAACTCCTTAGAGAAAAAGTACTCTTTGCTATGTTAAAATAATTTAACCTGAGACTCGAGAGAGATTATCAGGTCGTTCAGAAAGTTAGCGATCACCCTGAACACATTTGTTTTGATTTTTTTCAATTTTCCGCAACTGAAGCTACACTGAAAAAATTGCGGTGCAAAGGGTTTATTCCGGCTTAGAGTACAACATTTTTTATCCCCTATCGATATTTCACTGTATTTGCCGATATGCCTTGTAGCTGTTGGTTCCATGTATGTGGGTGGCAAAATAGCTCAGAAAGCAGCCACTTTTTTATAAGAAAATAAAATATTCGTCCATTCGAAGACGATGATGATGATTGATGCAACACACGAAACATAGCATTAATATTTTAAAAAAGTGCGAGTAGTGAAATTTGTATAAATAAATTCTTTTAAATAATCAAGATTGTTTATTGTAGAGTTGTAAAAATTCCCGGAAATATAGAAAACCGGGAATATTCCCGGGAATATTCCCAATATAGGGAAAATACCGGGAAACCGGGAATATTCCCAATGTTCCGGAATATTTCCGGAAATATTCCGGGAATATTCCCATTGTACAACCCTAGTTTATTGTGTCAAAATTACAAAAGAAATAATCAGCAGCAGTTTTTGTTTCAACCATAAATAAATATTTAGAAGAGGCACATTAGCCAAAACCCATTTGTGGTGATTTTCGATTCTATAACCAACAATAGCCAATACAGTTACAGAAGATAAGATAATAGACAAAAGATTAAGTAAGATCATAAGCACAGTAAACACACACAATAAAACCACACAAAAAAAAGCTGAACAATTAAATTTGTTTTGTTTGGTATTGTTTGGTTGAGTTAAGCATACTTTCAGATAAATTTCGGTAGAACGCCAGAAGAATTTGTTATGTTTCACTAAAAAATCAAAGTAAAGTCGAACCTCGATGAATAAGGGAGGGCTCCTGACTGTGACCTGGGGAACTTCGAGGACATACTTTTTTCTGCGTTTTCTTGCAAAGCATGCCCAAGTTCTTGATAAACCTGGCTCTCCAGCCTTGAAAATCCATAAAATGTGGTACAAGAGTTATTCAACCTCGATACTTCTATCGTGGTTTTTCATAACTTACCCACGGGCCATGGATCAGTTGGTCATGGGTCATTCTTAAATTTTTTGTTAGCTTTCAGAAGTGAGGAGCCTAATTCACATTGGATTTGGGCACGATCTACAAGAAGCTAAGCCTAATTCCTAATCCTAAAAATTATTGGAAGGGGGGGGGGGGTGTATATTACAGGAGGGTTTTTTGGGAGGGGGGGTATATTACAGTAGCGCCGAAAATTCAATTGTCACAGTTTTTAAGTTAACGTTTCACTCGATCTAACAATGACTTAATACAAAAAGAAAGTGAAGCAAACATAGCAGTATTCAACACCATTAAAATCTTTAAGGTTTATTTTTTTTTGCGATTTCTTTGTTCAGCTGGCTTTTTTTCGAAATTCGAGATTCTACAAGTCGTTGAGACCGTCTTTTGCCGTATGCTAACGAACTATTTCCTGTTTTGTTGTCTCAAAAAGGAGATTTGGTCGTCTTCTGTTTTAGCTTTTGCTTTAGTAAGTGCGCACGCTAAATACCGAACATAATATCCAACATATTTAATCATTTTTTACCTTTTGCATCTTTTTTGCACAAGTTCTACAAATTGGTTATAAACACTTGTCTTCTTTACCAGGTGAAACTAGTACGTACAAGTTTTGAAATGATAGAACGAGAGCTTTGATTATACCGGTACTCATCCCGTTTAGCACCCCTCCCCGCCCAAATTTTGTGCAAAATTTGGGGGTCATCCAAAAACACGTTCTAAGCACTTTTTCTTGTTCAACATGATACAATCAACATTTGTAAACAGTTTCCGATTAAAGAATTGAAACTTTTTTCAAAAAATTTTAAACAAAACTCATGAAGGCCAGATGGTTTTTTGTTAAATTTAAGGATATTTTTGACTTAATTTTGGTCAGATATAAGCAAACGTAATAATTTTTGAATATTTTTTAGTATTGACGACCTTCCGCATATAGAAACTGTGGTATAAACATGTATATGTGGTTGTCAGTGCCATTTGGCTTATTACCCTTTTTTGACTTGGTCGATCAAGTGTACATTTTAGGCTTAAGGTTTAGGCGAGGGTAGGCCAGCGTATGTTAGGATGGGCTAAAACATGTTTTTCTTACTTTTTTCCAGTTCGAAAACAGTGTTGAGCCCGTTCTAACGTATCCTAGCTCAGTCTTTCCTAAATCTAAGCCTATAAAATGTAAAAATACTTAAAAATGATCCTAAAATACCCTAAAAAGACCATCTTACCTTCATGAGTTGAAGTCAAAATTTTCTGAAAATTTTTGAAATTTTTTTTATCGAAACTGTTTAGAAACGTTTCTTGTATCATATTAAGCAGAAAAAATTAGCTGAAGGCTTGTTTTTGGGTCACTTTACAAAAGTTTGTGGGTGGTGGGGGGAAGGCTAACGGGATAATATCTGTTTAGAATGTTTTCCGTAGGATACAGAACAGGCATTGCAGTGCTGGAGATCATCCAAGGGAAAAATCTTCATATTTTTCGCACTTACATCTGCGTAACTCTTGTAATTTTTGTATATCCACTGCTAGATATTTTTTATGTTGATCACAGGGTTCGCAGATGTCCTGCTTTAGCAGGAATTTCCTGCCTTTTGAGTTCAAATCCTGCTTTTTGATTTCGAAAAAGCAGGAATTTTAGAAGAGAATCTTGGCTCTTACTTAGATATTTGTTGCGACTGCTTTTTATTTATTCATTTTTCTGTTTTTCTATTTCATGTTTTTGATGTTTTTTCAAAGACTTAATGTTAAAAATTTATAGGATGTTCTCTATATTCAACCCAGCTAAGAGAAGCAAGTAATGAAAAATATTGATCCGGTTTTGTGATTTGTTGATTCTGGTTGTTGAATTGGTTGAATGAAGAAATTATTGCTGTCTGGATTTCTTGTCCTGCTTTCGCCGAAACTTTTGTGCTAAATCCTGCTTTTTGAAATCAGAATCCTGCTTTTGCGATTTTCGATCTGCGAACCCTGGTTGATCATCAAAAATGAACAAATTCTGTTGAATATCTTTTAACGATTTGATTATGACTTAATTTGAAAAATCTTTCTACCCCTGACGACTCAATGCAAGGCGACCTCCAAAACCAATAACTTCTGATTGTCTCCCTCGGTGTTTTTTTTAAAGAAAAACATTGAAAAACAAGAAGACAGTCAGAAAATATTTTGCTCGTACTAGAACGAAAATTCTCTTTGAAAAATAACTCCCCTCTCTCCAATAACTCCCCCTCTCCGAGGGAGGTTGAACAATAACTCCCCCGGTGGATTTTATAGAGAAAATACGGTAAATACCAAGCTTACAAAACCGTAAAAAACGAATATAGTGCCAAATTTTGGTTTATTGCTTAAAATAGAGCCAGTCTCTACGTTATGCCGAAAAATTGTGACAAATTCTAAACTTGTGCGCAAAACTCTGTAATGTTCGAAAAATTGTGGCTGTAAAAAGATAAATTGCAATTAAAATGAGTGCCGATTTAAAGCTTTAAAGTCCACTGCTTCACATTGGAGTCCTGCCAGCACTAATAAGGCGGTTGTCTGTTAGCCAGGCAATGCAATTCACTGGGTTCATGGGGTGGGCAGCTGAACATGAGAATATATTGAGCATTTCGGAGGGTCAACAACACGGTCTACCTTTAATGATGACAGGATGTTCTCCACTATTCTGCAGGTCCCACACTATTATGTTGGTGTCAATGCCGCCAGTAGCCACATACCGACTGTTGCCAGACCATGCACAGCAATTGATTTTGGCCGTGTGGAAGGACCACTCTTTTTCAGAAGCAATCTTGTAGTCGGCACTTAGCTCGTAGGGAACTACCTGAAATAGGGGCTAGATCAGCTATAGAGTAAAATTTAAATAATACCTTTCTCGCATTATCAGTAGCAACCAAGTATTTGCCATCAGGACTGAAATTGCAGATATTATTCGGATAAAAATTATTAGCATAGATGCTTCAATTTTTCATCAATTTTTGCAAAATTCGAACATTTAAAATAAAATTCAATAATAGGTTGTGGCTCATTCACGTGCTTCAACTTCGAGTTCAGACCGAAGCCGTTCACGTAGCCAAAGATCCGAACTCGAACTCGAAAGTGTTCACTTACTTCGAGTTCGAGACTGGACTTCAAGGTATTCATGTATATAACTCAGACCACTCAGAATCTCAGCCCAGAGTGGTCAAAGGCCACTAAAGTTGCTATTTGGGGACATTACTCGAGAAAGGGCTCAAGTTATACACATGAACATCTTCAATTTCGAACCGTACTTATACTCGAACTCGAAGTACGTGAATGAGCCATCATAGACAACTTTTCGAAACAGTTTTAGAAGAGCACATTTTAAAACCCATCGTTACATGTCTGTCTTTGGCTATAGGTTTGATGCGTGCTACCTCGTCCGCTACTTCCGGGTATAAATTCGTTGCTAGTTGCAACGGCCGCATAAGGAATGCTATTAATATGTTCTTTTTGTGCTGTTTTGGATTATTTTTCAATGTCTGGTTAGTTTTACTCTTTGAGATGAAAGCCGTGAAGTCACCAATAGAAACGCATTGCGAGCAATTTCCACGGCATTTTCCCACAACTTAGTGCATTGATGGAAGCTTTAAAACAGAACGAGATGAAGGAACGAGTAAACTCGAAGGGATACTTTTCTATTATATCAGTTCCGACCCACTAGTTGCCGTCAAGACGGAAATTGTGGATGCCGTTTAGGTCGCATTCTAGCAAATTTTAGTATTTTCACGGTAAATAGAGAGCAAAAAAATGAATAATTGGGTCAAAATATACCGTATTTCCTGTAATAAGGCGGCCCTCTAATAAGGCGGCACCCCCAACTTCGAGGGTCTATATCTCGAAGCAGAGTAAATATTTTGGTTATCTGTTTGATGCGCTTTCTTAACTCCACGAGCTCTACCGATTCTAATTTTTAGATTTTGGCTGAGCACCCGAAAATCTCGAGTTTGAATTCAAATTTTTCGGATTTTCAGGGGTTTGAAAATTAAGGCGGCATGCCGCCTTATTACAGGAAATACGGTACAGTCGAGTCTCGATTTAACGATCACCCTGGGACCGACCCAGGTGATCGTTAAATCGAGAGTGATCGTCGAATCGAGGGGTAATTTGACGGAATTTATTATTGAAGGGACCGATCCAGGTGATCGTTAAATCGAAGGTGATCGTTAAATCGAGACTCGACTGTATTTCATAGGCGATAGCTGCAGGTCCTCGTCGAACTCAGACCAAAGCGCGCAAATATATACAGAGACAATAAAATTTGTTGATAGGTTACACAATTTCCTGTTTAACATTGGAAAAATGGTTTGTACCAAAGCAAGCGTCTTGCTCAGAATTTCATGGAGATCATTTATAAACCGATTGAGCTACCGAAAAAAATCTTTTTCGCGGATAATTTTAGCATTTGAAGTTCGGTGTACCATAGTGCAAATTCGTTATAGTTTTTTGTCATGACGAGAGTCGACTGTACCTGTGAATGTTGATCAAGTTGAACAAAAAAGTCAAAATTACCTACAGATATGTTGTTCCTAATCCAAATTCTCTTTAGATATCTGGCTAGTAGTTTTCGTCTACGTTTTACTTATTTAAATTTAATATTTATAAGAAGGAGCAATTCATCAGGATTATTTTGTTACCAAATAAATCTGCCAAACCCGAAATAAGTAGATACAAAGTTGACTTAATAAGTGTGAATACGCTTTATTGAAAAAAAACATTCTGACGTAAAACTTTTTTCTTTTTTTTCTTTCTTGCAAACCTGAAAATCTAACGCCGGATTCGTGCTCGGCATAATCGATTTACTTGCAAAACTGCTTTTGAAATTCAAAAGTTGCTGTCAAATTTTAAACTCCTTTCGAGATAAAAGATATTCAAACATCAATTTTTTCTTAAAAACAAAATATTTTTTGTATCGAGAGGAATTTGAAATTTGACAGCAAGTTTTGATTTTCAAAAGCAGTTTTATTAGTTAAATCGACCATGCTGAGCAAGAATCCGGTGTTAGATTTTCAGACTTACCCATTTATTAAGTCAACTTTGTTACTAACCCAAATAACTTACTAACCAAATATCTAAAGAAAATTCGGATTAGGAACAACATGTCTGTAGGTGATTTTGACCTTTTTGCTCAACTTGATCAACATTCACAGGTAAATTTATACTCGTTAGAAAGCGCAATTGGTTCCGCATCTGATAAAGCATTAAAACTAATTATAAAGTTATCGCAAAAAAGCTATGACAAAAAAACTATAACGAATTTGCACTATGGTACACCAAATTGCGAACGTTAAAAGTATCCGCAAAAAAACAGCTTTTTCGGTAGCTCGATCGGTCTAGAAATGATCAGCATGAAATTCTAAGCCAGACGCTAACATTGCTACAAACAAGCTTCCGAGTGTTTTATGTCACCTGTAAAACCTATCAAAAAATTTTATTTCTCTTTATATTTTTTATATTCATCGCACAATTTTTGCTCTTCCGTTTGGTTGAAACGAAAATAGTGGAGATTCGGTGTGATCTTTTATTTCTGAGCTGATTGGTCTGATCTTTTGATGTCATGTATGCATTATGCATCGCAAATAGTAGCATGTTCCGATAAATTTCAACCATTTGCGATGTATTAGTGAGTATCATGCTGATGGTAAATTTCAAAGTGTTATCGAAAATTCGGCACTATTCCATTGTACCCCCCCCCCCAAAAAAAGCTATTCCAGTGTACCCCCCCCCCAAAAATAATGACCTATTCCATTGTACCCCCCCCCCCAAAAACCAACTTTTTTATATGCCCTCAAAAACCATTTTATGTAATAATTTCGCCATAAAAGGACCAGAAAAGCCATTTAAATAGGGTTCAAGGGCTGTATTGGGAGGGGAAGGGACAAAACAGGGGCCACTAATAAAAAGGGTTTAAGGCACTCTCAAACCCAGCAACTTGTGGAGGACCCAAATACATGAGTACTCAAAAGGCTCTCAATGGCCAGCCGGGTGGGTGCCGAGGTGGTTATGCCTGAGCCAGGACCCTGTGGAGGTGAAGGCACGATTTTGGATGGCTGAGCCTCTGGCTCGAAGCCAAAAGCCGGAGAAGGGTGGAGACCCTTTTCGGCTGAAAATTGAAGATGTTGAACATGGTTTTGAATACTGGGCCTACCGCATAAATAACTCTGGTATGCATGTTTTTTCATGCATCCAGAGTCGCTTTCGAGCGATTTGTGTCTAAGGTATGTGGGTGTGCGCATCTCAACTCCAAGCCCCCAAGCCCCTGCGCCCCCGAAGGGGGCGCAGGGGGCTTGAGAGTTAGAGATGCGCGCACGCACTTACCTTAGACATGATCCGAGAAGTACACTTGATCATAAAATGCATATAGAGTCTATTTTTGCCACGGCCCGAGTTGAAAAACATGGTAAAGCAGCCAAAAAAAGTGGCCCCTGTATTATTCCCTTCCCCTCCCAATACAGCCCTTGAACCCTATTTAAATGGCTTTTCTGGTCCTTTTATGGCGAAATTATTACATAAAAATGGTTTTGAGGGCATATAAAAAAGTTGGTTTTTGGGGGGGGGGGTACAATGGAATAGGTCATTATTTTGGGGGGGGGTACACTGGAATAGCTTTTTTGGGGGGGGGGTACAATGGAATAGCGGCGAAAATTCAAATTACCTGAAGCGAACTGCGGTGATTGCACCTTCAAAAATTATATGTGTGAAATTTTATTGACAGGCAACTAAATTTTCCTACCCTGGTGCTGCAACACCTTCTTCTCTGTCAAGGTCTCGTTAGCTCCAAATTCGTAGATTCTGAGCAAAAAGTCAACTTTATTATTCCTCTGAACTACAAACAGTTACCTGACCCGAGAGTCCTATAATTACAAAAATAAATACCCAACCATTATAAAACCATATCCTACCTGACCACCCACAGCTACTACTTTGCCGTCTGGATGGATGTCAGCACAAGTGCCTTCAAACCTGGTGTCAGTACTGGATACTTGCTTTTCTTTGGCAAACACAATGATGGACTTGTGGCAAGCAATGACTATTTTGTCCAGACCAGGAAGACAGGCTATTCCTCGAGGTTGAGAAGTCAGTTTGTGGGTGGACGCATCAACTTTTTCTGCAACATTCGGCCATAATTGCTCATAAGCATAGATATGAACCCACCAATGCTGGCAAGTGCAGTGGTTGTGAAGGCCACAGCGTCATCCCACCCGATAGACACCAGAATTCCATCCTTGGACAGAATTAGTCCTGAAGTCTGGGACTTGTGGGTCTGAGGCACAATACGCTCCGAGGAACCACTTGATATATCCCAGCGTGCTGAAAACGGGTGGGATTGCAAAATTTTAAAATTTTCTTTTTGATAGCAGTGTTGGTTATATACTACTTTCGAAAAACTGCCTGGAATTTTAGGGTTCTTATTGGGTCGGAGCTAATAACACACTTTACCGATTTTGTAAGTTCTAGGTCTAACTGAATGTACACCTATTATACTTATGGCAAAGGTGGATCTGGACTTTGACTACATCTTATTGTTCTACACAATTTCCGCCTAGATCAATCAAAAACGATTCAAGCGACTCACTAATATTGCCTTCACTGTCACCAGTCAATGCAAACTTCTTGTCATCGGACAACACCATGGCTGTGATTGGTTTCTGGTGGCCCTTGAGCACTTTGGACACACTGCACGTCTCTGGGTCAATGTAGCTGAGAAAACCGGCAAGACTGACTGACACAACCACATCCTTAATCCAAACTACTGACAATTGCTGCTCGTCGATAGTGGTGCCAAAGGTGATTGTCCTGAAATTCAGATATTTAAACTGTTGCTGGCTGGATTACCAAAATATTTTTGGACTATTAGATTTCCAATGGATTACTAAATTCCAAAAGTACCTTATAAAGATGGCTTTGAATTCCTAACAAAAATTTTAGTGAAATTAATTTGCAAATTTTGAGCCCCATCAAAGAAGGTTGTTGTAATTATCAGCTTTCAGAACCTATCAAAAAGCCTTAGTTACTTGGAATTAGGGCGCTTTCAGTCGGTCTCTGGAAGTCAGTGTGTGTTTCCGGTGCAGTCGAACTCCGATAAAACGCCACCCCTGAGGTCTGCTATTTGCTGGCGATATATCGGAGGTGGCCACGGCCCCTCAAAAACTGCATTCTAGTGCATTTAAAAATAAACAAAACGCCAAGATTTTTGAAAGTCTTTTTTCAAAATTTATTGGTTTCTTTCTTTTTTTGCTTTTGCCGTGTATTTTTTTTAGCAAAATATGAATTTTTCGAAACATAATTACACCATTTCAACCTTCTATGACACATAGCACACCATAAACGAAGATGGTAAAGCGTCAAATTTCGCTATAAAATAACTAAAGTGCAAAAAATATCGAAAAAGCGAGACTTCAAAACAAAAGCAAAAATTTATCACCAATTCAAGCCAATAACAAATTCACATCAAAACATTTTACTCCAGCATCATACACCGATTCCACAAATTATAGTTTTTCGTGTGAGCCTGCAGACCCACACAATTGGGAAATTGTGTAACGTACAGCGCTGGCACCACATAATTAAAACAGTCAGAAGACTTTATTCGCAAATTGCTAATATGGTTCTAAACCTCAAATAGACCAAAGGTTTCTTTATTAAAGATCTCTGCAACGTAAAAACAACAAAACAGTGACAACAATCCATAGGCACATAATTTAGAACTTGATGTCATCCAAATGGCGGGCTCCATCTTTGTCGATAATAATCACGCTGAAGTTATTTTGGCTGACCACAGGGCGCTTCTTAATTTCCATTAAGCACTTGTTCAGAGCATCTAGTCCTTCGGCCTCAGACATATCTAGGACAGTGCAAATGTGAAAACAGTCTACGAAATTGTAAAATTACCATTTTTGTACAAGCTGTCCAAGATCACATAGCTGTAACGACCAGCCACACCCGAGAAGAGATAATTCTAAAACAGGTATGCATACAAAACAAAATCATGTAACAATTTACCTGGTCTGGATTCCATTGCCTGAGTAGACAATTGAACTAAGGACTGGTTTGTTCTTCAACTTATCGCATGCACCAAATAGCAAAGACCAAGAGGAGGCACTTCAGCAGACTGCAGACTGAGTGCATACCTGAAAGAATTACAGGTGTAATAGTGCACTGGTAGCGTGGAGACACTGGGAGCAGTTGAGGCGCTTTCTATCACACAAAAAACTGACCTGTTTGAGTCTTTCATTTCAGAGGTACTTGAGATTATTGACGCAATTGCACTTGCACCGTCACACGTCCTTCGTATCGGCTGTTAATTCCCTAAACGCAAACATTGAAAATACAACCACTGAGTAATATACTTACATAGACGAGTTTTTCCTGCCTTCTATGCACTCGCGATGGCGTTTTCTTTGGCGCTCATCCTGGCACTTCCTGCTTCCATCAGAGCCCTTCTTGCTCCAGAAGTCCTCAGAATGCTAGCTTGCTTTGTTTCCGGCTCTTTCTGCACTGCAGTAGCGTGTCTTGTTTGGAGCATTAGGCTTGCCTGAAAACGCAAAAAAAAATATACTGTAATAAACGACAGACAAAAAGTGCGAAACCACAGTTTTTTTCGCACAATTCATATACCAAAATGTAGCCTGTATTTTTAGGTACCAGAAAAGTCAGACCAAAATTTTCAAAGTCAGAATTTCCAAAACTGGAGACCGTTTTGAGCAAACAACTGGCATTTTCTCGAGTAAAAGTAGGGGTTTTTGGGTTTTTCATCTAACTTTTGCATAAGGTACCTTAAATTTGCATTTTTTGCATACTTCCTTGGTACTAAAATGCAGCAAATTAACTCGTCTATAGGGCCTCCAGTTGCGTTTCAAAAAAATCTGACAAAAAAATGTGCTAGGATCTCAATCAAGTCAACTAAATGAAAAAATATCTTTGAAGATTTTTATCGAAATTATTTATAATTTTGAAATTTTACATGTTTTATGGGCAAGTGATGGCTCATTCGAAAGCCCATAATGCGAGGAATTTTTCGGTTATATGCATGTTAAACTGGAACGGAAAAAAATCAGATGAGAAGCACAAAACAAAAAAGGTATAAAATTGACCATTATTGATAGTTTTGAGTTTGGCGCCAATTTCTCCTAATGCACTAAGATTCAAATTTTGAGGGGCCGTGTGGCGTTAAATCGGGGGTTCATTTGACTAAATTTTAGTCAAAGCTGACCAAATTGGTCCATTTTAGGGTGGCGTTATATGGGAGTTTGACTGTATGCCACTTACTTGACTAACTCCCTGGTGCTCACATTCCATATCTTGACAGTCTTGTCGCCAGAAGCAGTGGCTAGTCGATTGCCACTAGGCTCCCAGGAAAGTCCAAAGACACCACCTCCATGAGCAGCATTCTTGCAGCTGTCGTCCACCAACTCTCCCACTTTCGATCCTTCAGTGCCTTCGAACAGAATTACCTGTAATGTGGGTATGTGTCTGTGATAGATGAGAGGTAATTTAATTACCCTTCCATCAGCACCGGCACTAGCAAACAGAGATCCATCAGAGTTGTAGCGAACGCAATGAGCAAAGCGAGTATGCTCGTGAAACAGCTGAAAAATTGTGTGCTCTAATTTTTAGCCGCTATAGTCGTCCTCAAAATTTTTAAAATATAAGTCAGCTAAAAGATTATATAAGCTTCAAGAATTCGATTGAACTCACTGTTTTAAATTTGAAGGGTGGTCCTTCGAAGATGGCCACTGTGTTGTCTGAAACAATATTTTGTGTTTCGAAATTTCAGCTCTTGTACAGCTTTACCTTCAGAAGCACTAACAAGACGGTAGGGACGAGTAGGGCGGAAATCTATGCTGCTCATGGCTCGGCTTTGGCCGGACAGATTGCCGTTACTGGTGCCAGTGTCGAACAGAAATACATGGCCAAATCTAAATTTTGTTTTAAAAGCCGATAAATTTATGAAATAATTATTTTACCTTTCCCTGCCTTCGCCCACAACTGCTATACGCTTGCTGTCGTCGGACCAGGAAATGTCTCGAATAGGTCCAGAAATAATTGGGTATTCTCCTTTAAGGATGTGAGTGGCTTGAGTGGTGTCCCATATGCGGACCTGCAAAAAACTCGCTTGATCATGCTTGCTGGGTACTTTTAGGAGGTAGAAAAGATATTAAATCATTGAGACATAAATCAGTTTGATAAGCTGTGCTAGTGGCATAAATAATTCTGCGGCAACCGAAAATCTGTTATTTTTGTCATGAAATGGGTGAGGCTAAAAAGGGTAAAAATTCACTTTCTGAAATCGACTTACAACAAGATTCACTACTACTTTATCACATAAAAAGTTTTGACAAACTACCAACGACTACTTTTCAAATTTTAGAGCTGAATTAGGCTTTCTAGCATGGAAAATTGAAACCTATCAGATTTTTTTCGCTTTTTTGATAAAGTCATTTCGGTTATTCTATGACCCGATCGAGTTGGTGTCTTGATCAAAAAATGTCTATGCTTTTCTGAAAAAAATTCTTCAGTATCACAGAAGGCTTAGTTTTGTTTAAAACTTAAAAAATGTAACCCCGGAATCAGCTATAGAGACCAACTTAAAATTTTTAGCATGAAATTTCTCAGTCCCTGGCAAACAACACATGGGAAATCAAACTGACTTTTCCGCACTGGTCTCCAGAAGCAACATAGAATCCTGAAGGGGAGAACTTGGCCACAGTGGTTAAAGTTGCATGCTCAGTGTAGATGTCACAGTCCGAAATGTTCTGCAAGGTCATTAGATTACGTGGCCAGCATTACAGAAACGATACATTGACAATGGTAAAAGCTTAAGTTTCCACCATAAGCAATAAATCTGTAGTTTCATTAGCACTCTTCAACAAGACATGAAACTTTCTGACAACAAATGAATCAAATTCGGCCTGTTTGGCCGGTGATTACCGTTCTTCTAATAATTCCTCTTATATTGCCACCGAGGGCTTGACCAGACTTGCGGACAACACTTGCGTACGAACCGAATTTCGCGGACCGGACCGAATTTTGCGGACGCAACATTTGCAGACGAAAATTTGCGGACGAGACTTTGCGCGACCGAATTTCGCGGATGCAACATTTGCGGAAAAACCGAAGTTTGGCAAAAAAAGAAGCAGAAAAAAGAAGGTATCTCAAGCCGGAGTGAACGATGACAGCATTGAAAACTAAGTTAGTCGAACCTGTGACTTAAGGGGCATGCTCGTGTAAGATGCAACACAATTTTCAAAAAAGAAAAGGCGCGAACCAGGCGGGCCAGAGATTTGAAAAAGATTTAAATTTTGTATTTGAAAATTCACGAATTTTTTTCTCTCCCTTCTCTCCCTTTTATATCTGTTGTTCATATTTATGTTTCCACGATTTTACAGGGTTGTTCGTCCATCCATCAGAGGGTTTCTTTACTGAGTCCGAACGCTAGATTGCCTTCACATTAGATAAGTCTTTTCATATTTTTTTCGCCGTCACCCTCTTTGTGGTTTGTTTAGACTCTTTTGTCGTCGTCATTGGCTTGTCAGGCTCTGGTCGCTCTAAGAACTGGTTAGAAACTGGTGAATCTCTATTGTCTTTCATTTTTACGCTGATATTTTGCTCTTCATTGTCATTCCTACTGAAGATTTTTTTATATTTCAATAAACAAAATCATCATCATCGAATTGTAATTCTAAGTCTGGGTCGCTGAAATTTTCTTCCATAAAATGTCCCTCCTCGATTATGCTAAAACCATCGTAAAGCTCTTCCATTTCTAGGTAGTCGGTGCTTGTTGTTTCCCTTCTCTTGACTGCTTCATCAACAATAAGGCGCTTCTACTTGAAATCACTTTTGTCTTTCACTTTCTTTTCGGCTATGCCACCTTTTGATTTTGAATGCACTTTTCTGACAGATACAACAAGTCTGTCGCCCCTGAGTTCTGCTTTCTTGTTTTCATTGAAATGCATAACACCTAGTTGAGTGCGACCAATAAAACCTCTTTTCGAACTAAATTTGAACCTTTTAGAATGCTAGCTTGTTTTTCCTATAACAAAAAAATTTACTAAAACTTTCTCTTTGGTCGGTAAATATTGGCAATTGAATGGAAAGACTCGACAGAGCATGTGCTATTAGACCCATTCAATCTGCTGATATCTGCCAAAAACTGGTTGGATGAAACCATTTTTAGAAGTACAGCGAAGGAGCTAGAAGCAGGATTCAGCGGAACACGTGTGTTTTCAATTGAATTGAGAACCTCATGATTACAACTCAAAACTTTTGTGAAACGCTCTGTCTAAAATACAAGAAATTGTAGTTTAGATCCTGTTCTTTGTACCTCAAAAGTTCCCGAAATATTCAGAGGTCTCATGCTTCGCTTGTTTGACCATTCTCGTGCAGTCGCCAGATTTGAAGTGTTGTCATGGATCACTTGAGGAACAACTCCCTACAATAAGCACTATTCTAACCAATAGTTTTTAGTCATTTTCACCTGTGACCAACTGTGGACTCCAGCTAAGTGCAATAGGCCAGAAAGCGCAGTTTCTTTGATTAGCTGAGGATCACCTCTTGGAAGTGCTGTTGAATGCCATAAGTGATTCATAAAGCGAGGTCCTGCTTCTTTTAGCTCCTTGTTGCACTTCTTCTTAGCTTCCTACAAACAATTTTTTCGCACTGTTCTTCTTTGTTTTTAGTTACATTGACTATGTTTCGTCGAATGCTTTTCAGCATATGCCACGCATCAAAATCATGCTCGAGCTCAGGTTTTTCGGATGCCATGTAAGCGCGAATTTGTGAGTGTCTGTCTGTAGTAACAGACTTGATGATTATGCCAGATTCCTCAAGTCCTTGGATGCAGCGCTTTACTCCTTCCAGTTCCATTCTTCTTGAAACATTGCCTGTGATATTTGTTAGGTTGAGTTTTGTTATAAGTTTCAGAGAACCTGTCTCATTCTTTTGCACTGCCTCAAATCTCATAACTTGCTTGCTTTCATTGTCAATAGCTGCAACACAACATAATTCTGCACTGTATCCAGGACTGTCATACTGTCCATCTAACGAAATGTGAATTGGATTCTAAAATGATCTCTAGAATCTGTTTGGGGTTTTCTCTAAATACCAGAGTGCTTCTTTCAATTGTTTGTACTAACAATTTTTGCTCTTTTTCTTCATATATCTTATTGACAGTCGGCCAAA
This sequence comes from Ditylenchus dipsaci, assembly GCA_004194705.1. Lineage (NCBI taxonomy): Eukaryota > Metazoa > Nematoda > Chromadorea > Rhabditida > Anguinidae > Ditylenchus > Ditylenchus dipsaci. The sequence goes on from SADC01000200.1 coordinate 222,142, forward strand.
CAAAAGATCGTGCTAATCTCTGGTAAGTGGAAACGCTGAGACCTGCGATCCCAGCACTGTCAAAGAAAGCAGACAATTCCTATTAGAAGCCATGAAAGGGTTGTAAAAGAGAGATAATAATACCGGATAGGCGACAGGGGCGACTACTGCTGCAGCTACAACACGCAAAGTTCCTTCGTATTGCGAGGTATCACCAACACGCTTTTGCCCACTCCAGTACTTTTTCCGACGGCAGTTATTGCAGAAAAACTTTACATTTAGATTCGTGGCTTTCTGCGAGAAGTGGCGAGGTGAAATGTTCTTTGACCCACACTCAAAGCACCGATTCAAAAGAGCTTCCAATTGTTCGACCTGCACAATTACAAATTTGGGCTTTTCAAGGGGTCCCAACACATCTTCCACGTCGGCATCAGTTATCAAAAAGTCCTCAACCAACAAACAATCATTTCTAGCAGCCCTTTTAGATTTTTCATCGGTATCTGGAACTAAAATATAGTTGTGAAAACTTTGAATGCCCTTACTACATCGGTAATTGGTAGTTCAGATAAAGGCAGTTCAAAAGAGCTAGTAGTAGAGGAAGGAAACGGCAGCTCAGCTGAAGGAACGAGTTGAGATGAATAATTATCTTCAGTACTCGACACAATCGCAGGAACAGGATGAAAGGAAGAAGCTACAGCAGACAGATTCTGTAAAGAATTCCACCCTTGTAAAGATGGAAAAATAAAAAAAATACTTTTAGTGGAATTATTTTAGCTCCCGGTACAATGCCCACTATTCTGTGACTACGCCTGACGAGATCACCGTTAGAGAAATGGCTGTAACACACAATGACTCTTTGGCCGGGCGAAAGTGCATCATAATTTTGAGAAGTTCGGTATGGCAATAGTCTAACATCACTCATAGAAATACGTACACCAAGAGCGCTACCCACTTTTTTCTGGCATACAGGACACACCATTTTATAGCGAAGTTGTTTGATTGATAATCCTAAGAGAAGAATAAGATGAACTGCGAAAAAATCTAGCCACTGTACTGCAAAAAAACTAAGATGATTACAAAAAGGTAAACCAGACATAGTAAAAAAATGCCAAAGCGCATTCCAAAGTTCTTTATTTTACAGTACATTCCACAACTATCAAAGCAAGGATAATATAAATAGAGATCAGATAAATAGATGACAGCAACTGTAATTTGAAAACCAATGACGACGGCAAAAGAATCTAAAGAGACCACAAAGAGGACGACGGCAAAAATTATTTGAAAAGACTTATCTAATTCCAGCACAATCTACCAGTTTCTGACTTTCTATTTGCTTCTCAGATCATCCGAAGCACGGGAAACCAAAATTCTTCAAAAAGATCTGAAAAAGACTAAGAAGACAACGACGGCAAAAGCAATATGAAAGGACTTATCTGATGATTTTATATGATCGTGAGTCTTGCCCGATGACGAAAATACAGGATACCAGCACTCAGATGATGCAAAGCTTGAAAGCCAATGACGACGACAAAAGAGTCTAAACAAAACCACAAAGAGGGTGACGGCGAAAAAAATATGAAAAGACTTATCTAATGTGAAGGCAATCTAGCGTTCGGACTCAGTAAAGAAACCCTCTGATGGATGGACGAACAACCCTGTAAAATCGTGGAAACATAAATATGAACAACAGATATAAAAGGGAGAGAAGGGAGAGAAAAAAATTCGTGAATTTTCAAATACAAAATTTAAATCTTTTTCAAATCTCTGGCACGCCTGGTTCGCGCCTTTTCTTTTTTGAAAATTGTGTTGCATCTTACACGAGCATGCCCCTTTAGGCGATGCTTATATGAAGTTCGCGAATTCTCGTCCGCAAATCTTCGTCCGCAAATGATCGTCCGCAAATCTTGCGTCCGCAAGATTTGATCCGAAAAAAATGAGGCGCAAACCTTATCCGCAAAGCTTTGTCTGCAATAATCACGCCCGGAAACACGCATCCGCAAAATATTATCCGCAAGTTTGGCCAACCCCCGCCGAGGGCTTTATTTTTCGAGTGCCAAAGAATTTTTGACATTGTAAATCGAGAATGGCCCTAACTCTGAAGTTCTGGTAAAAAAACAGAAGGAGGGAGCTGTGTTATAAGGGAGCCTCTATTAGAGCAAATACGACAAGGTATTCTCTTATGTAGACAACATGCTCGTCTATTTTTCAACCCCCAATTTTTTTGACTTTAGGTTAAAGATTCAATAAATCATGGTTAACCCCCCTAGTTTTGCCTTAATGGGTGCCCGTCTATTAGAGAGAATACGGTAAGTAAAATGGCTCCTCTTCACTTTGAAATAAGGAAGACTGTGAATAACTAAAATTTGGCCAGTCCTTTATTCGGTGTTGCCAAGATTTCACAGTGTTTTCAAAAAAATTGAGTATTGCGGAATGGTGTACATTATTATTTTTTTTGCTTCCACAGAAAAATTCACAGCTCAAGCCCGATGTTAATGTCGTCTTACGTTTTCCCGCGACGATTACCAAATTTTTACTTAATATTAACAATTCGAATAATTTTGCACGTTGAGTTGTGAAAGTCACACCTAAACAAAAGACCAACCTCAACATTGCGGATGTAAACACTAAATCTCTCATTTTGCTTAAAACCAAAACAAAACTCTCTTAAAATAACCTGTTTCCATTACAATACACGAACTTTTTGCCATCTGGACTGCCGGAAATAACCAATGGAAGTCCTCGAGTAGTTCTTGGCAATGAAGCAAAGGTGCATTCTGAATCAAAAATTTGCTGTAGAAATCTACTTCTAAAATATCTATAAACTCACCTTTGGTGTATTCTCCTTCAGAAATCATTATACTTGAGCAAATTTATTGAAATCTGCAACAAAGAAAGAATATCAATACAAATATTTCGAAAAATTATTTTAAAGGGATATAAATGAAAGTCTGCTATGTTCGACTATATCAAGCAGCATGTCAATTTTTTCGAGCTCTACACATATTCTTCAACTTTCAATTTTTCAACCAGACTAGATATTTCTTTTTGGGATTTTCGCACATCTTTTTTTGTTCGGCCATTCGAAAGCTTACATTCGGGGATAACTTAACGGCATACTTAAGGCAGCACATTTTAACTTTTTAAATTGACGGCCGCGAAGACCGTGAAATGACTAAAAAATTGAAGAATGAACTCCGGTTGAAGAATAGTTTGGTTGAAGAATTGGTAGCTGAACAATATGTGTGGAGCCATGTTTTGCTATTTTTATACGAGTTTGAGAATTATTAGGACAATAAAATGCACCAGCACCAGTGGTGCATAACGCTCTGGCTGTAGCTCTCTCTCTGGCTCCAAGCCAGAGCCAAAATTTTGAAATTTCGATTACAGCCGAAGACAGGGCACAAATTTGAAAAGTTCAGAGCCAGAGCGGAGCCAAATATGTGAAAACTCCCGCAAGAGCGGAAGCGAAAATTCAAAATTTTGAAATTATTTGTGAGATAATAAACATAAAATTTGTGTAGAAATTACTCTTTTCGTAAGGAAAACATCTAAAAAACTAGGATCTGGAGCAAAAGCAAACCCGCTGGGAACAACTTCACCGTTTTTAGGGCGCCCGGACATTGTATATTTTAAAAATAATTTGTCGCACGACAAATGATTTTTTTTAAAGAAAATGTCGGGCGACATTGTCCGTTTTGTAATTTTTTGTTTTTTTTTAATTTTTTTTAACCAGTGGTGCATAAAGCTCTTGACCTCGCTCTGGGAAGTCGGAAAAGTCTTGCAACGAGCCTGAAGTGACTTTGTGAGCTTAGATCTATTCTTCCGTTTTAGAATCAACATTTTGACAAAAAAATGGGAATTTCAAACTTTTTAAAAAATTTCGTCTTAGTTTTTTGATCATCCAGCCATTTTTTACCTCGGATTTTGAGCAAAATTCGTCAGTCTATTTCTAAAAATTGCAAAGATTCTGATTTTTTTTTGCGAATGATCATAATTGTGCCAATTCGACCCGCAACTGTCGGTATAGTGCACAGTATTTTTGAAAATAGATGCGCATTATACCAAGAACGGCGGGTCTTACACGCAAAATTATTGTCATTTGCCAAAAAATCGGTGAAATCAAAACCAATGCAATTTTCGGAACTAAACAGACGAATCACATTTGGCGAATTGAAGTATCAAATTGCTGTACCCAAACCGAATTGGAACTTGAGGTAGGTCACTATACGGCGAGGAGCAATTTTCAGATCGATGTATAGAGTGAGGATCAAGAGTTACTCGAGGTCTATTGATCGTGTTTCAGACACGACGAGTAGGATCAAAGATCAAGAGTAACTCTTGATCTATTTATCCGATTTCAGATGTACGAGTAGGATCACGAGTAACTCTTGATCCTTACTCTACACATCGAGCTGAAAGTGGCTTGAAATCTAAAAATTTTCATATTCTAAAACTGGTATGCGATAATGCATATGCCGCTTAATGGAGTCGAACCATTTACATGCACAACGAAACAACAAGAAGTAAAACAAGAAGACTATGCGACTACAGTCAAAACTCGATATATTGACCTCCCCAAAAGTTCGTTCCCTCCTACGGTCCTACACTTTTTTTAACCTAATTTTTGATCTCTTTTATCAATTCTGTTATGACAGTCTGGTCCCAAATATTGTAAGGATTTCGATTTTGCCAATCGTTTTTTAAAAAGAAAACAAATTTAGGGTTAAAACACCTGTTTTCAAAGGGAGGTGTCACTATATTGATTTTTCACTTTTTTTTTGACCCAAAATTTGTTTTCTTTTTGAAAAAAGATCGGCAAAATCCTAATCCTCACGATATTTGGGACCAGACTGTCATAACAAAATTGATAAAAGGCTTCAAAAATTAGGTTAAAAAAGTGTCGGACCCTAGGCGGAAACGAACTTTTTGGGATGCCGGATAAACGAGGTTTGACTGTAGTACAGACCATCAACTGATAGGTCAGGTATGTATGACAGAGGAGGCGTATAGAAGTGTGATGCTCGATGAATTGCAACAACAGGATACAAGATATAAAAGAGATGTGCACGCCAGCTTTTGAATAATGTTTTCAAAAAAAAGCCAACTTTCCACTACAGTCATAAACGTATCCAGAGAAAGGCTAATCGGGTTTAGAACCCGCTGGTCATCTAATTCATCTAATGAATATATAACATAATTAGTTGCAAAAAAATTTATTAATAAAATAAAAAAATAATTTTTGAAGCAAACATTTTGCACACACACCCTTTTGGCGTGAATTTAAATAAATAGTATGGAAATTTACAAATTAAAAATGTTTTGCCTGAGAAATGACGTTCGCATTGATGAGTGGGTGGACAAAACAAAGCCTGAGGAACACACACGGACATACACACACAATTTGGTGGTAGAGATTGTGGCTAAAACAGAGGGTTTGATGGCTAGTCAGACAGCCAACCAAAAGGTTGATTCATCAGCCAGTTGCTTGCTTTAGTTTGCTCAGGAATTGTTTCCCAGAGAACAGCAATCTTTATCTCTGCTTAAAACTTCGGCGTAAATTTTGAAAAAGAGCTCTTTTAAATTTAAACTTTATAAAACAAGAATTTTCGAAAGTTCACACAAAAGTACGGCCAAATGGTTTTTTAGTGGATTCTCGATATAGTGAGACCCCTCGGAACCGGCATTGAGTCGCATATATTGATAGGTCGCACTGAAAAATTTCCGGGCTATAGACCCCCCCCCCCAAATACTGAGTACGACTATGACCATACCGTATTTTCTCTAATAGCTCACCCGGGTGAGCTACTTTTCAACCTCCCAATAGGGGTGAGTTATTAGGAAGAGGTGTGTAATTAGGAAGGCGTAAATTATTTTTCAATAGGTCTGCTTCAAGAGTGCCGGAATTGTTTCACCAAAGCAGACGCTACCCAACTATCTCCTCTTCTCCCAAATAATCGGAAAAACTCGGTTGTATATCCCCCCCTGAGATGCTTGTTTTTACCTCTTACTCATATCGGCTAATTATTATAATTCTAATAATTCCGGCGAATTATAGAATTATTTTGAAATCCAGATTTGTTCAGTACCAATTTGTGATAAGTAATCAAAGCTACTCTCACGGTTTACCGTAAATGCTCATGTCAGGTTGTGTTTCAATCAACCGAAAATAAGAAAGTTTTGAGGTCAATTTCAAGATTTTTAGGTGAAAATTCAAATATAAGAAGTGGGATCGGTAAAGCTCTCGGTATTAATAGAACTAGTGATGGCCTCGGGACGGGACGGGAATCCGTCCCGTCCTGAAGGGATTTTAGGGCTTGTCCCGTCCCGGTGTCCCGTCCCGGAAAAAAATTCTAGTGTGTCCCGTCCCGGTGTCCCATCCCGGTGTCCCGTCCCGGAATGATTTTCCGATTTTTCCTTCATTTTCCTTTATTTTTCCCTTATTAATGGGTCGGGACGTCCCGTCCGAAGGGTTTTTAGGCCTTGTCCCGTCCCGTGTCCCGTCCCGAAATTTTTTAAAGTAAATTTTGTCCCGTCCCGTCCCGAAATAGGCCATTTGCCATCTTTAAATAGAACGCAAGAAAGAGCTTTGCAAAAAAATTCAGTCTGAGATATAGGTCCTCAAAAAAAGGTGTCGGCTTAATAGACACTTAGAGCATTTACGGTAATAGCATGGGTGGCTCAGTGGTAAAGCAACGATGAACTGTGGTGGACTGATCCCGACTGGAAGCGATGTTTTTGCTAGACTCTCACAAAATGCGACATTTTGACTCTCTTTTGAATTTCACCGGTAGTCGCCTTACAAAATATTGCCATCGGCGGCGAGCATGTCCCTTCCACCCTTTGATCTAAACATTTCTACCAAGCAATAACTGCCAACTTTTTTTCAAAATCTGTCAGCAAATATCGTTTTCGTCTCTTTAGAGGTACTATATGTAATTAAACAAATAAAAAAAGGTCAATGCGAACTTTTTTTGTGGAAAATATCCAAAAATCGTGGAAAGTATCAGGGCTGTCCACAGAATTTAAAGGCAGCGCAGAATTTGGCGAAATTCTGTTACCGTAAATCCTCTACGGTAATTTCTTTTTGGATTTTTTTCTTTGCACTACAGTTATTCCGGCCACTTCGATGCCGGCCTTTTCGATGCCGCACCAAATCCATCCTGCCACACGAAAGTAATAGGCGACCGGCCACCCTGTCACAGGACCTACTGAACCTCACCTAGCCGAACGCTGAAAGCTGGTGTGGTACTCCTTGCGACAGTGGATATCCTTCTAGATGGCCTAAAAATAAAGTGTGGGTAAATTAAAAACGAACCTTGATACCATACGGAACTGTGCGAGAAATTGGAGGTTTTCCCATCCTATAGGCCGGTACTTGGGTGGGTACCATTTGGTCAGGTGGATATCCACCTAGATTGCCTGAAAAACAAATCTTAGTCAAATTGAAAAAACCTGGTCTGGTGATGGTACTCGATAGATATCCCGGACAATATTCCCATAGGCGTACGCAGGATTGCAAATTTTTCCTGACAAAGGGAGGGGGGGAGGGCGTAGTCCAGCTAGCCAACCACGCGCCCCTCCTGTGTACCCTATGTGTCCCCCAGAGATATTTCCCCATTCCATAGCCAAGACACCGATTTTTTTGACTTTTATCCTTTGCAATGTGGAGTGTGCTGGTCTTGTTTGCAAAGCGGTCAATCATTGGCCGTCTAGTGCAAAGTGTCCGTTTTTCCATTATTTATGCTGAATATATAAAATATATTCACATGGCAGGACGAATTTGGCGCGGCATCGAAATGTCCTGACATCGAAACGGGCGCGGCATCGAAATGACACGTACCGAAGAAGTATGCTTTAGGTGCCAACTATTTCTCGTCTTTAGCTAGAGGCACCAACCAGGGAAGCAGAGCATCTGGAGAAAACGTCGTAGAAAAACTTTATGCACTAAACATAACTTCGCTGGAGTAGATAATAATACCACTCGTACGATTACAACATCATAAACCAAAATTAGTATAACGACGACATATGGAGAGCGTACACGGCAGGCTGTACCGATACCAAAAAATATCGGATCGGATATCGGATACCGGATATGGAAAATATCGGATCGGATATCGGATACCGGATATGAAAAGTGCCGGATATCGGTTATCGGATATCGGATTTCGATATTTTTGATGAAATTTTGAAAAAAAAAATTGAAAATTTTTTCTAAATTTCAAAAAGTTTTAAAAAATTTTTTCCGAAATTGGCCATTTTTTCGGATATCGGATACCGGATATCGGATGTCAAAAAGTGCCGGATATCGGATACCGGATGTCGGATATCGGATATCCGGTACAGCCCTGGTACACGGGTAGCTATAATGAGTGCTTTTGGAGTCCGAGGACAGATTTGTCTGGTGGCGAGCAACATAGTTACATCCTTATTTTTTTGTGTTTTTATATCAGACAGTAGAAGTGGCGTTAGAATATCTGGCGGTGCCGAATAGAAGATAACTAGATGATTCAGACAGAGAGGTGATTAACACAAAATTCATCCGACAGATGGCAGATTTAAATACCATGCGTAAACCGTTTTAAATCAGAAATTGTGACTTAACTCCTACTTTCGCACAACTAATACCGAAAATAATGCAGACAGTATATAAACGAAACGCTTTATTGAAATTTCGACCCTACCGGAGTATACCCCCCCCCCCAATGAATTTTTTTTTAAGTGTTTTTAAACACCTATATCGACCCAAAATGGCCTCGGGAGTTCAAAAAAGACATATTTTTGAGTTCTGGCTAATAAAAATTGAGTTCTGGACATTTTGAAATTTCGACCATTTGCCTGTTTGGCATGTTTTGGTCACTGGAGCTGGGCAAAAAATAGTCTCTAAATGCATTTTTGTTCAAGAGTCTTCTCGGAATTATGCTAAGGTATGTGAGTGCGCGCATCTCTAACCGACCAAGCCGCTTCGAGGGCGCAAGGGGCTGGTTGCTGGGGTTGAGATGCGCACACCCACATACCTTAGACGCAAATCACTCGAAAGTGACTCTGGATGCATGAAGGGTGCTTGGAGTTGAGATGCGCACCACATACCTCAGACACATATCACTCGAAAGTGACTCTGGATGCATAAAAAATGTATGCATACAGAGTTTATTTATGCGGTAGGCCCCAGTCAACAAAACTATGTTCAACATCTTCCTTTTCACACTAAATTGGCCCTTTTTCGGTCCTTTCCCACCTAATATGGCCCTAAAACCCTTCAAAAATGGTCAAAATGGGTACTTTTGGTGGTCCCAAAACTCAATTTTTTATTGACTAGAACACAAAAATAATGCCTTTTTCGAGCTTCTGAGGCAATTTTAGGTCAATATAGGGTGTTTGGAACACTTTAAAAAATTTCATTTGGGGGGGGGTATACTCCGGTAGCGCCGAAATTTCGAATCTCAACATGTAACAACAATATAAGAGAGGACATACAGCAATGAGATGTTCTAGAGACGACGACCAAGACGACATCCTTTCTGCGAGTGCAATCCGATGGAATAGATATGACATCTTCAAGGTGACCAATCTTCATACCAGAGCGAGCAAGAGCACGAAGAGCAGACTGAGCACCAAGTCCAAGCCTCTTCGCTAGGTCCCTAACAAGACAAAAAATCTATATGAAGGATAGCTGGCGTACAGCTGAAGAAAAATGTCCGCTAGGAAAATATCGTGCTCCCTAGCGAAACGACTAAGTAACATCAGAAAACGATTTGAATGAAAAGCAAATTCAAATTTGCTTTGTCTTTTTACGAAAGGTGGTGCCCGGAATTCAAACATTTGAAATTGAAAATGACGGGCGTGGGCATGCCCCTTTAAAGTCAAAGCGAATCTTTTATCAATATTTTTCGGCGCCTAAAATAATTTCTAACAGCAATTTTTTTGACTTCTACAAAGTTTCTGAACGCAGCATTAAAAAGCCCTCTTAATTGTACATCGGATAGTTGAAAAAAAAAATTTAAAAGATGGTGTCATTGGAGATTCCTGATTAAAAGAAGAAATAAACTTCCATAAATCTTTAAAAGCATTTAGTGAGAAACTTTTATTTTGTTAGTCAAACCTACAATTCTAACACCGGATTCATGTTGAATATGGTCGATTTGCATGTAAAACTGCCTTTTTAATTCAGAAATCGGCTGAAATTCATTGGCGCCCTCAAAATGCTCATTTACGCCCTGAAATTTATCATTTACTCCCTCAAATCAGCAAGTTGATCAAAATGCTCATTTACGCCGTCGAAATGCTCATTTACGCTCTCAAATTTATTATTTGCGCCCTCAAATTTTGTTTTTATCCATTAAAATATTTTGTCTTGCGAGTTCATATTATTTTTCATTTCTTTAGAGAAGAATAAATAAACCCCACTGAAGCCCCCCTTCCCCTGAAATTTTTTTCTGTATATACACTATCACACGGTGTAAACTAGTTTCAACAACATGTTTCAAATAGTTTCTTAAAAGTTTGATATCATAAAAATTAGCAAGCAATCAATGTTATAAAAATTTCTCACTAGGGTCATATGCAGCCTCTCCAATGATTTCTGGAGTGTACCTGAAACCACCATAAAAAAAACTTACAAAAAACACTTGCAAGTAATACAAATGCTTTCAGGATTAACCTTAAGGCCGAAAAACTATTGGGAGGGAGGATGGTATTATAGGACAGAATCGCCATAAGTTTTTTACTTCTGTCACACAAGCTTACTATTTGCAGATAGATTATACGGAAAAGTGCAGTCCAGACCATATACCTTTATTGACCGCTATGTACTCTACAGAGCCTCACAAATGAAGCGAGCATATGTAAGGTTGAAGAGGGTTAGATGCTAGTCATATAAATAAATCGTACAAGTTTTAATATGGTTTGTAAAATATTTTGAACCTATTGCTTAAGAAACTTACTGATCAAATTTGTAATTTAAAATCAATGTTTTGTAAGAGTCTTTTTTGATGAATCTTTCCGTCGCAGTCGATTTTTAAAGGATGGGCAAACTTTTAAAAAATTATTTTTCAAAAAAGAATAAAATTATTCGAAAGGCTTATACGAAAAAGCTTCTAATGTTTTGATTGCATTAACACTCACAGAAGAATGACTACTTATTTTGCAGATAGGGAAATTTATCTCTTTGAACAAAAAAAAGGGTTGGTGCTTAGCTGTGTGATCGACAATTTGGCAAAAATTTTCTAAAAGCGTCTTTTGTTCTTTGGTAAAGTAGGAGTTCTTGGGTTTTTTAAACAGCCAATATATAAACCAAATCAAAGTGGAAATGAAGGAAAAATGTATTAGTCAGAAGGAGCGAAACCTGGTAAGTATAAAAGATGAGCAGGACTTTGCATCCGAGCTAAAAAAATGCTATTAAATCAATCAGATCAATTGCAATTAGGCAACGCTATCAAATTCAATTTTAAAATTTTTCAAAATCAGGTCACCATACCGGTATGATTTCCAAATCTCACTTATTGGCTAAAAACAGTGTTGACTTTGTTTTCAAAATAAAACTGACCACACATTTTGTAGAAAAATGTCAGAGCTTGAAAATAGTATATCATTTGTAAATACAAGGTGACTAGACAAGGAAAAAGTCGTTGAAATAAGCACCGAACAAACTTTCCAAACAACCTACTATGATATAAATAATCTATCATGTATCATACGTATTATATACTATATCACAGTCAACTCTCGATTTAACGAACCTCTGCGGACCAACAAAAATGTTCGTTAAATCGAGAGTTTCGTTAAATCGAGTGTTCGTCAAATCGAGTGTTGGTAAACAATTTTATTGAAATGTTCGTTAAATTAAGAATGACATCAAAATGGCACGACACTATACCGGCTAGCTCAAAAACGCCTGTAATCCTTGTTTTTTTAACGTTTCAGCAGCCAATACACGCTTAAAGTATTTTTCAGGTGGCAGTCGACACTTTTCTGCAAAAAGAATTAATGACAAAATTTTCACGTTTTGACTTAGGGGACCAAAGTAATTAAAGGATGCCTTGATACCCAGAAAGAGTCAAAAAAAATAAAGAAATAAATATTATTTTGACAACTGAGACCTGAGATTTTTGTTGCTTAGCTGTAGTCAAACAAAAACAAAACATCTTTAAAACAAGTATATGCTTTGGCCTTGCAGGGCAAAAAGTCTAATTTTTTGTAAAAATTAAGTATGTTGGCCAGGTGCATTTGAAAATTCACGGTTAGCTTTGTCAATCGATCGTGTTGCCTAAAAATCTTCTGTTTAATTTTTGAACAGATTTGCAGTTTTTAATATGTTCGATCTTCACCGGAAATTTCATTTTCACGATTTTCTATCTTTATTTGATCGAAGATCTTAGACCAAAGCAGGACAAAAACAATTTACGTTCAACAGAGTTCACTTGCGAGGACAATTAATTCAAAAAATTATATTTAGAAAAAAATTCAAATTCTAAAAAAAATCACCTTATATATTTGTTCTACGATTTTGCAATTTTGCAGTTCACCAACCACCTGCACACCGTCCACAACACAGGTGTAGCCATTGTCATTCCTGCAATATATATTGTCTTCTTCGTGGTGTTGTTATTCAAGGCTAAATCAATAGGCAGCAACAACGACAAAAACTTTTCCAAGAAGCAGAAAATGGTAAGAGAATCAACCATAAAAAGTGGTTTCGACCCGATTTTGAAATCTAGTGTTTTCGGCTGAGTACGCCTTAATATAAGGTGCATCTTCAAATAGTCTATCTCACTAGCGTATGATTGGTTTTATTTCAATTCCCTATAATTATTCTGATAAAAATTACAAATATCATGATATGTCTTGATCAGTGTTTTCAAAACTGGCTTTAGTAACTAGCGCTGGCCAAACTGGCCCCTAACAACAGGGCCACTGCACTCTACATTTTAACTTTAGCCTTTGGAATTTTTTTCTTCAGAAAATAAAAACTCAACATGTTTGATTAGAAAAACTTAAAAATTAGAACAACTTGCCAGTGCAAGTTTCGTGCCAGCGCTAGCTATCCTATACCAGCTATGAAAACGCTAGTGTTGGTTTATAAAGGGGATTTTACTACAGTACTAAATGAGCTACATAATTATTCACGAAATACAGAAAAGTGTTTTTAGTTGTTTCTTCAAATTTTTATTATTGGATTTATTCATTTCGGAGGTATTGCTTACAATTTGTATAACTATATGTGATTTTGTAAATTTAGCCTGTTCAATCCACGCACTAAGTCCTTACATTACTATCGATGAAAATGTGCTTTATTTTGGTCATTTTTGTGGTTTTTCGCACACGGTAAAAAAGCTTTTGAGGTTTTCTTTGTTAAAAAAGTCGTTTGAAAAATAGGGAATTAGGGTTTTTTCCATAAGGGAGGTGACTAACCAGGCTTCAGCTCCATGCACCTTTTTTTCGGACATAGGACAGTTCGACTGATGCGAACTGTGCACTTAGTTATGTTCTGATGACAATACTATTTTCAAGTAATTTTTTTATTCTAAGCATCCATAGTATCCGAAATTTTCTCTGAAATCCATATTACTGAACAGAATTTCGAAAAAAGGTTGATTCTTGAGATATCAGCTAAAGTTGGAAAACAGACAGTATTTAACTCGATTTTCCAACTTTAGCTTATATCTCAACAACCGAAATTTTTTTGAAATTCTGCTTTGTGATTCACTAGGTGGACAGTTCGCATCCAAAATGATTTTGTTAAAAAAAACATAAACGTACTATGACCTAATATTTAGCATGTTATTTGCTATATAAAGCAACTGGCACCCTGGGTACTCAGTGTGCAAAGACATACTTAGGCCGCTTATCAACTTTTTCAAAACATGTTTAGCAACGATTTGATTTCTGATTCGAAAAAGATGAATGCAACATGTATTGAAGTAACATGCTTTCAGCTATTCCACCAGTAATTTATCTTACAATGAATGAAAATATAAGAAATGACTGTGTGAAAGGAATTCTGCGCTCCTTAAAGTCTCGATTTCCCAATCTATACACTGAAACTGCTAACTTCAGTTCCACTGTTCGACCTACTACTAATAGTGTAACCTAAAAAGGATGGGAGCACTTTACCTTACCCCCACCACCCAATTAACCTTGATCCCACCAGTAAATCAGCTTGGAGATCAGGGCAGATTTTTTTTCATTTTTCAATACCGATAATATTTTCGCATCATAATAATGTAAAAGTGTAAATATACTGTTGTTAAGACTTACTTTGAGATTTGAAATTAAAAAAAAATTAAAATGAAAAAAATTTGCCTTGGTCCCTAAGCTGATTCACTGGTGGGGGTCAAGGTTAATTGAGTGGTGGGGTATAGGTAAATTTAGCCAAAGGATGTATGCAATAATAATATATAGATAGAAAAATACAAGATATATGTTTAATAAAAATTTTACTTTTTTAGTTGCTAAATTGTGAATAAAAAATCTTTATTTGCTATAAATTTTTCAAATAAATGATCGAAATTTGGCGAAAAAAGCAGAGGCCCTAAAAAACACTAGAAAAAAAACAATTTAGAAATTTAGAACTTGATTTCAGGGTTATTATTTGTTTTAAACCGTCTAAAAACATATCCGAACCGTTAAAGATCTTCAAATCGATAGGAAGGGCCGATGCAAAATTTTGAAACTCAATAATTTTTTTTTCATAAATTTTATTATTTTTTCCTCATGACAACGAGAGATAAAAAGTCAGAAAAATAACAAAATCTATTTTGATTACAAATTTTCAAAATCATAAAGAGGAAAACCTATTTAGAAGAATTACTCATTTTAAAATAACACCAGCACCAAAAGTCAAGCTTGATCTTAGTACCTTATAAATCAAAATTTCATGCTGAACATGATGGTATTTTCGAGTTAACAGTTTATGACAAAAATATTTTGCTAAAGCCTTCTGAACATCTAAAGTTTTTAATTTTTCATACTGGCACAAAGTATAATATCACAAACTTTCTATCACTCAATACTTTTCGAACCTGTAACTTATATGTTGTAGAAAAGAAGGAGAACTATCTTTTGACTGATTATTTGCCTGGATGTCGTATGAATTTTATAGTCGAAATCGTTAAAGTTTGCAATGTACAAAAAATTAACAGAATTTTTTTAAATCTATGTGTTGATTTATGGAATTTTTCATTTTTTTGGATTCGGCCCTTTTTAAGAAGTTTTATTTCATCCAAGACTCTTTTTCCCGACTTTTCAATTCTGCAAATTGTGTTTTTCAACTCCTAATCAGCGATACAGCAAAGTGATTAAATGTTTTGAAATTCAATTTTTTTAAAAGTTTGAAAGAGAAGTTTTGTAATTGTAGTTTCATCGAGGCCACTTCGACCGCTCAGAAAATTGGAAATTAAGTGTTTGGACTCAAATGAAAGCCTACGATGTGCTGAGTAAGATAAAACTGAAGTCGGTCATTGTTTTGTTGGTAATTCGCTGAGCTGTGGCCGAAGTTTGCTACTCATAAAACCCAGTACATTCCCTGAAACAGTCCATACTCAATGAAAATTGGTTGACTTATGGTAATTGGAATGCTCATTTGACGCAAAATGAGTTGCTTTTACTAACGATCAAAAGAGCACTACAACCTGTAGTGAATTTATTGTGAAAAATGGGTTTTTTTCAAAAAACTAGCCTTTTTCAAACTCCAAATTTTGGACAAAAAACCGCCATGAAAATCGGAAATCGGACTGCACCCTCCTGAGTTTCAGTGCATAAGAAAG
Organism: Ditylenchus dipsaci; assembly: GCA_004194705.1. Taxonomy (NCBI): domain Eukaryota; kingdom Metazoa; phylum Nematoda; class Chromadorea; order Rhabditida; family Anguinidae; genus Ditylenchus; species Ditylenchus dipsaci. The sequence goes on from SADC01000200.1 coordinate 237,885, forward strand.
AAAATTTTATTTTGCATCTTTCGGACAAAAATTTTCGAAAAAAAAATTGAGGGAAGTAAGACGAAAAAGGCATTTCAAGTTTACTAGTCGTCCTAACTCTTTCGATTTTTTGACTTGAAAAAATATTTACTGGGCAAACATCAAATTCTGACAGCGGATTCATGATCAGCGCCTCTGATTTGCTTCTGAAACTCCTTGTAGAGATGCAATTTGTATGTCATATTTCAAATTCCTCTCAGGACAATAAATATTTGAATCACCAATTATTGACTTGTTTGAAAGTTTACTGTCCTGAGACAAATTTGAAATATGAAATTAGAATTGCACCTCTAATACCGTATCTCCTCTAATAGAGCCCCCCCCCTCTAATAGAGCCCCCCCCCCCTTAAAGTGGATTAGGACGAAAAAAAATGATTATGTTAGCTGTGTTATCTATGTTAGTACCAAAATACCCTTTCCTAGTACGGAATGCTACTTCTAGTAGCAATTTCTATTAAGTTTTATTTTTTTGATCATTTGTGCGTAAAATTTTTGAAAATTGAAAACGATCGTATAGTTCTGAATGTCATAAGGAAGGGGCCCTGACTGTGATCTGGGGAAATTTTGATGAATTTTTCCATGCGCCTACTCTGGTAAAGTGTGCCTAAGTTTATTACGAATCTGTCTCCCCAGCTCTGAAAGCAAACAAAAACTTTAGAAATGATCTATGGCCCATGGATCAGTTACGAAAAACCATGATATGGGTATCGAGGTGCTTTTAGAATTTCGGGTGATCGTTATACAGCTTTTTGTAGACCTTTACAGCTGAGGAGCCAGATTTGTCAGAAACTGCAAAAATACGCAAAATTCTTCATATCGAAGTCTTCTCAGGTCACAGTCAGGGTCCTTTTCTAGTCAGTTGTTCTATAAGACGTATTTTTTAAATGAAAGATTTTTAAAAATAAAAGATTGAGGGGTTTTAATAGAGGAACTTGGTCGAATAAATTACTTCATCCAACAGCGTAATCTTTTCATTATTGAAACTTTTTACATGAGTTTGAGGCTTTGTTAGAAAGCTGAGACTTAGAGCTACACCTTCATGGGTCAACCAAACGTATCAGATTAAAAAAAATTCTATGAAAATCGAATTTCGGTATTTGAAAGGAGTATATTGGTACTAGAAAACAGTGTTTTGGTGCTAGAAAAAGAATCACCTAGCAAAAACTGCCTCGATATTGATCTTTAAAAACTGTTTTTAATTGTTAACCCTTTGATTATTATTCGAATTTTCGAACAAAAAAGTTGATAATTTAAATTTTATGGCTTAAATTTTCGCCGATGCCTTAGGCTCTGAGGGTTGAAAAATAGAGCCCCCTCTCTAATAGAGCCCCCCTCTAGAGATTGATCGAACATAAAGCCCCGGGGCTCTAGTAGAGGAAAATACGGTAGTAGTTTTAGAGGCAAATCAGATATACTGATCACGAATTCGGTGTCAGTATTTCAGGTTTGCCCAGTGAAAAAATATTTTCACTTCAAAAAATCAAAAGAGTTAGGACGACTAGCAAACTTCAAATGCCTTTTTCGTCTACCCTGCCCCAATTTTTTCGGGTTTTTTTCGCTAACAATGTTTTTTTTGACATTTTTTTCTGATGCACTAAAACTTAGGAAGATGCACGCCGATTTCCGATTTTTATAGCTGTTTTTTCGCCGAAAATCGGTGTTCGAAAAATGCTGATTTTTTTGAAAAAAAAACCCACTTTTACGCCAAAATTTGTTACAGACTATAGAGTTTTGGTATTTGTTAGAAAGAACAGCTCATTCTGCGTCGAATAAGTTTTCAAACGAGTGTACATCATCATATTTGCACTAAGTATAAATCATTATAAGAAATATTCTGGTTTTTCTGAGTACCAAACTTCGGGAGCCACAGCCACAGAAATTAGTGAGAAAAGTTGGTCGAATTTGGTGTTATCGTACTCAGCACGTCGTAGGCTTTTATTTGAGCCCAAACACTTAATTTCCAATTTTCTGACGGGTCCGACAAAAATACAAAATTACAGAACTTCTCTTTTAAAGGGGCATACCAGCGCGTTACACTGCAAATTAAGGCAGGGACCAGCACTTATTCAAAAAATCATTCTAGTCTTCACTCGTTTCAGCTCAAATCTGATATTTATGACCTTTTCCTACTTTTAAAAGTTAGGCAGAAAACTTCCGTCATATCAGGTAGAGCGTTTATAGAAAATAGTCGAGAGAAAACAAATTGACTGTCCCCGCCTTAATTGTAGTGTAACGCACTGGTATGCTCCTTTGAGTGATTAAAATACTTGTGTATTTTTAAAAAGAACCTGCCAGTTGTTTTTGGATACAATGGCTGTCTTTTTTGAATTAATCCATGAAACTTTTGAATAAGTCAACTCTCTCCATAGTGGTCACCCACCATAGCTTGCCATAGTGGTCACTTTTTTTTTTGAATTTTGGCTGATTTACGAAGAAATCAAGGCAAACTGACCCTCACTATAGTGGTCGCTTTTCACAGTGACCAAATATAGTCAACTAGGATTTGCAAACTCTCCATAAAGATCACCCAGCAAAAAGATTGCTCTACATAGTGATCATATTTGGTCGGTTGGGTGATCACTGATCACTATGGAGAGAGTCGACTGTATTAAGTTGTGTCACAAAATCTTCGCTTTTTTCAAATATAATTTTGATACTATTCATTGTACATTGGACTTTTGAATTGGCGGGGACAGCTAAATTACTGCGAAAATATTTTTTGAAATATTTTTAGTTTGCAAATTAAAATTTTCTAAAATTTTGAACGATCTACTAGTCGAGCCCAACGTTGCTTGACATTGCCAGATCGGACAAGATCTAACACAGCCGCTGCAATACAACTTACTTATAATCCCAGAAGACTAGCTTCGACCAATACACATAAATTACAATTTAAAATGAAAATAAATAAATAATTCAAAAAATATTTTCGCAGTAATTTAGCTGTCCCCCGTCAATTCAAAAAGTCCAAATTTCCGTGGCCGTAGACGGCAATGGTCCTTTAAGTACTTATAAAAAAGTTGGTTATGGGGGTACACTGGAATAGCTTTTGGGGGAGGGGTACAATGGAACGTAAAAGTTGAAGTGCACCCCCTTGAAGTGCACCCCCTGTAGTGCACCCCCCTAAGTGCACCCCCCATGAAGTGCACCCCCTCTGGTAGGGGGTGCACTTCAAGGGGGTGCACTTAGGGGGGTGCACTACAGGGGGGTGCACTTCAGTCATTTTTCATGTATTTTTTATCTTTTTGTCTCGAAGGGAAAGTCACAATTTTATGTATTTTCAACCAAAATATGACTTTTTGCCTTAGGGGACCAAGGTTAATTGTTGGTTAGAAAGTATTCAACTATGTTTTAAGCCAAAGCTTTTATATACGGCAAAGCCTCTATATACATTTTATCAAGATCTCTGTTTGGATTCATTCAGTAAAATATCTTTAATTTACGTCTTTCTGTCTTTTAAGTATTTATTTACACTCAAAACGTTATTTCACATAAGCTTAAGATCAAGCTAGTTGTCTTGCACATTATATCAGTTGCATAAAAAAATAATTATTTGAGGTACTATCCATGTGGTTCGACTGCAAATAACCTAAAAAAATAAATAATGCGCCCAAAGAGAATTGAACCTATGACCTAGAAAAAGCAAAAATTATCCTTTTATCCACTCTTATTCACAACTACCATGTTTATCGAAATCGTTTATATTCCAAAGAGCCTTATTTCAATTTTTTTAATGATGACCAATATCTATGCATATCCGAGTAATCTGGGTACAATACACCACCCACATATTTTTATAATATTTAGATGGTTTACACATCTTATTCATTTCTAGATTTTTATGTCAAAAATGTTTTTCTAGCAACAAAAGAGCAATAAGGACTGTGCAAAATAGCATGTTTTTACCAAAATACCCTAAATCTACTTATTTACAAAAAATTAAGATACCAGCCCTGTATAAACTAATCAATCGTAATATACGGCTCAAATGTTGCACCACAAAAAACAGTAACATCGGCTAAACACCAAACTTCCTCTCATAATCAAGTGATTTGTAGTTTATGGCACCAAATAATATGATTATGTACTGTGCGCAGAGGGCGCTAAAGCAAAAAAAGTTCAATTATTTCGATTACGCGTGAAAGTATCCTTTTCAAGTACCACAAGGTTAAGAACATGAGATATACGAAAGAGTAGCAAGATGTTTAAAGTTGGAGTAGGTAAGGTATCTGCAACTGTATTTGCAAATTACCCTAAAATTTAAGCATTCACCTTGGTGCCCTAAGGCAAAAAGTCATATTTTGGTTGAAAATACATAAAATTGTGACTTTCCCTTCGAGACAAAAAAGATAAAAATACATGAAAAATGACTGAAGTGCACCCCCCTGTAGTGCACCCCCCTAAGTGCACCCCCCTTGAAGTGCTCCCCCCTACCAGAGGGGGGTGCACTTCATGGGGGTGCACTTAGGGGGGTGCACTACAGGGGGGCACTTCAAGGGGGGTGCACTTCATATGCTGTCCAATGGAATAGCGGCAAAGTTTTTGTCGCATTGTGTTTTTTTCTTGAAATCTTTTTGTCAACTTTTTCAAAAAATTATCTATAATTTTGTAGCTTGAAGTTTTGGCTACAAAATAATACGTCAAATTTTAGAAAGTTGTCAATATTTCTAAATTTCAATAAAAAAAACTGAACGTCTTTATGACCAGTGCTGTAAATTTGAAATTTTGTAATTTTCCGGCACAGGCACCGTACCAGGAACCGGACTGTAAAAAATTGGCACCGGGCACCGCACCGAGGCACCGACCGAAAAAAACAATCTAGCACTAGTCTTCAAATTTTTCGGGCCCGGGCACCAGCGGTGCCAATGCCAGTGCACCACACCGGTGCCATTTACAGCACTGTTTGTGACACAACCTAATATCACTCGAAATAGAAGCAACAGTAGACGTAGAAAGTAGAAAGAGTAGAAAACAGGGAAAGATTCAACTGTAAATTTTATGAATCAACTCAAAATTTGCATTGACTTGTTGTTTGTTTCCTTCTTCCTGCTCTTAGTATTTGCAGTTTCCTGCTTCGAACCGACAGACCACGTAAGCACACATATTGATGATCGACTGTAGATATACACAGTGGCCCATATTCTTCCGATGTTTTTTTGACCATAGCTTTCCGTAATTTTATTTAATATTTTCAAACCTTTTTCAAATGATCGCAAGAGCGGGAGAAAAGATGGATAGAAATAGAAGCAATAAAACTGTCAAGAATCAACATGAAAATTACGTAGAAATTAGCAGATTTTAAAGACTCTTAAAAATGCAATTCAAGTCAAGCTATTTTTGTTGATAAGTTGTCGACAAGGCTCCTGTCTTACTGTATAACCTCCACCTATCCCCCATGAGGGAATATTTTCAACCGCTGGACAATTTTAAAGATAAATGGTCTTAACTCTAAAATCATAGTAACTTATCCAAAATAATCAAGCTGAGTGTAATATGCCATTTGAAAGAAAAGATTCAAGGCTACAAAATGAGTGGTTGAACATGCTTTTGTGAAATAAATTTTTTTTATTATTATATTATTTTATTTAAATATTTGTATGGTTTAAACTTATGCATTAACCTAATATTATCATAATATCTATAATACACTATTAGAAAAAGTATTTTTGTTGGCAAACAGGACAAACACACTGATCTCTCTCTAACAAATCAATTTAATGTTGGAAAGATATAAACCAAACCAAAACCTTCAACCAAAACCAAGACCAAGAACCCGCCTAACCCCGGGAATTTGTCGAACCTCGATATCCTTGTTGCCATCAAGGTATTTAATCAAAACTATTTTTAACTAGAGGTTCTACGGCATTTTATTTTTTCCTGAGTGTTTAGTTAGTTATAGATTTTTCGTAATTTAGGGGGACACTTATCTTCAATTATTTTAAATGTGTAAAAGAAGGAAGAATTTAATTTTCAAGAGTTCCAAAAAATCTGCTTATTTTTCCAGTGTTGATATCTGACCATAGTTGGGCACATTCAAAAGATCAAACCGCCGCCACCGCCAGCGCCGAGGCGGCCGTTATACGATGCACCGGCGGCACCTCATTTTTCATGGTGAAGGCTGCACCAGGCGGCACTGGTGGCGTTTTTAACAGTTTTTCGACCCTATCCAACAGAAGGGGTTTTTTCGCCTTGATCCCCTATTGTTTTTTTTTGTTTTTTTTCAGGCTTAAGCTTTAGCAAAGCTATGCCAGCGTATTTTAAGACGGACTCAAGTGTATCTTTAACTTATTTTCGAGTTAATTTTAATATAAGCTGGTCTAATTTTGGCTGCGCCTAGGCCTGAAAATATCGAAAAATTCAACAGGGGGACCAAGGCTAAAACCGGCAGGGCCAGCTCAGGGCATTAACTTCTAAAAAGTAATAATGCCACAAAAAGCGTCTTCAGGAAAACGTGCATATAGGAAAAAAGAAAGGTATGGACAATTGACAACTGGACAATTTACTCTAGGACAATGTCGTTTTTGGAAAAGTGCCTGTTAGGAAAAGGGACACTAGGAAAATTGACAATAGGACAATCGTCTTTTTGGAAAAGCCTCTTTTTGGATAATTGTTAACTGTCTAAAACGTTCTAATATCACTTTATGGGTCTCAAAACAGTATGTCCTATAGTCTCTTGTCTGTTGTCCATGTCATTCTATAAATTGTCCTAAAAAGACGATTGTCTTATTGTCAATTGTCCTAGTATCCATTTTCCTAAAAGGCGGTTTTCCAAAGACGTCATTGTCCTAGAGTACATTGTCTAGTATCCTTTTCCTGAAAGGCGCTTTTCCAAAAAGGCCATTGTCCTAGAGTCGATTGTCCTAGGGTCTCCTGTCCAAACATGTCATTGTCCAAGTGTGAATTGTCCTAGCCTGTTCTTTCCCTATATGCACGTTTTCCTAGAAGGGGCTTTCCTAAATTATTACTTTCCTAGAAGTTAATGCCCTCAGCTGGCCCTGCCGCTAACACCACCCCCCTCCCCTCCCCCCCTTCTTGGATAGGGCCAGTTTTTTCGTTTCTATATCTAGGTTCATTATTATCCTGTTTTTTCGCACAAATTTCGATCTTTTTCAAAAAACTTGGAAAATCGGATAAGATCGGTATTCAACTTGCCATTTGAAAAAAAATGAGCCCCCGGAAATTCGAATATATTCTTGTAAGATAATATTTTTTAATTTTTATCTATTTGAAAAAAGGCTCTCCTAGATTGCGACGACTCCAACATTTTTTTCAATGGCAATTCTGATGACATATCAAAAGGCATATATCTAAGAGCTTGTGTTGTTTGCAATGACTTGGATCAATATTGCTAGCTCGATGTTTGATATAGTATTTTGGTGTCTCTTCTTTCTTGGATGAGAGCATCTGAAATATGAAGGTAGCAAGAGGCTTTTAAAAAGATAAGTCAGATTTATTTATCATTTGAAATTCGCTTTTGAGAAGAACTATTTTTTCGAATAATTAAAAATATTTTTGCAGATACACTGTGAAGATGTGCACATTGTTACCCATGTTTTAACTGCTTTTTACGTTTTCACTACTATTCTTTTATTGCCAGGAGTTACTGCTCCAGCAACTACTCCAGCGCCTCCATCTGCAAGCACTGTAGCATCCGCTGCAGCTGCTCCTGCTGCAGGAGCAGCTTCCGGAGGCTCTTGCACATACCAACCTTTCCCACCGCCACTAATTGTGAAGTCGTCAAAGCGACAATCAAAGTCGCTGCAGGAGCTACCTTTGACGGTAAAAATAAATGCTACACTGCCGATCCCTCGCTTGGCGATGGCGGTCAGGGAGAGCATCAAAAGCCAATTTTTGAATTGGCTGATGGTGCAACTTTGGAAAACGTAGTGCTCGGCAAAGATGGAGCAGATGGTGTGCATTGCATGGGATCTTGCAACATTACCAATGTATGGTGGACAGATGTAGGAGAGGTAAGAGTTTTTTTTAAGTTGAGTAATGCTGTCATATAAAAAATAAATAAACTTTTATTTGTACTCTGACTGTTAGCTCAAAGTAATTTTTCATACTTTCACCTATAGAGCAAAAACTGAATCAGCCTGAATGGGAGCCTTGAATCGGTTTTTGCTTATCGATAACTGTAGAATTTCTCATAAATAACCGTGAAATTGTTCGTATATACCGTATAATAAAATGACCTCAGCGAATTGTACAGTTATCAACGTACAGTTAACGAAGGAGTAAAAACTGACTCGAGAGGAGATAGTGTTTAGTCAGAAAAAAATATTCAAAAAAAAAATTCACTTTAAAATTAAGGACGCAGCAACTTTTGAAGGTGGAGTTGGCACAAAAGTTGTTGTCAAAGGTGGTGGTGCTGCGAATGCGTCTGACAAAGTGTTTCAACACAACGGATGTGGAACAGCTGATATTGAGTGCTTTCAATGCAAAACCTGTGGCAAAGTGTATCGGTCTTGCGGTAATTGCAAAAAACAGTGCAAAAGAGATGTTTCTCTAACTGGAGTTAAAATCACTGACCCCACTGCAGATGTTGTAGGTATGTTTTGACTAGAGATCTACACTTTTATGTTGATGGTCAAAAATTTTCTTAGAATAATCAAAAAAAAAAAGTTTTATCTAATAAATTGTATAAAATGACCGATTTTTTAGCTATAAATCCCAACTATGGAGATGTGGCCACTATTAAAGACCTTACCGTAGTGGGTGGCACTAAAAAACCGATTTGCTTAAAGACTGAAGGTAATGACACTGAAGCTGAACCTAAACACCTGGGAGATGGACCTGATGGCAAGAACTGCGTTTACACTGCAGCAGATGTAAAGACTGCATAGAATATCATATAAAACAATCAAAAAATTCATCATATTTATTTGTTGGTCCATTGAGATATAATATATATTTGATGCGCAAAACTGTTTATTAACTATTTCACACACACGCTCATGTATATTGCTGAATTATTTGTACCAATAAATAAAAAATAGTTTTTATTTGAATATATTAATCCAGGATTACCATTCGATGGTTGAGCGACCGTATTTGAAAAATTTAACAAATATTTGAACATGATTTTTGACTAAAAAATTTTCTCGCTTGGTTTACCGGAGATTCTTACATCGGATACGTGTTCAGCATGGTGGAACTGCTGGTAACCTTGTATATATATTCGAGTACCAGCTGATTTGTCGAACATACCCAAGTCACATTTTATGCATCCAGAAATCGAAAGGACTAGCAGTGTGAATCGTAACGTACCGTATTTCCTGTAATAAACGCCCCCCCCTCGTTCAAAATCGTGTTCTTGCGTTGTGTTTTTGACCCACTTTTGATTACTTCTCTTAGGCAAATTACCCCTCATTTTGTAGCTCATCTCACTGGCTACAAAATGAGGGGTAATTTGCCTAAGAGAAAAATTCAAAAAAATGTGTCAAAACACAATGCCAAGAACACGATTTTGAACGAGGGGGGGGCGTTTATTACAGGAAATACGGTAAGTATAGGTCTCACAATGTGCGGGTGCAGGTCGAGGTTGATGTCATGTTCTCACAGTGAAAAGTGTAGATGTAGGTGAATAACAAGGTAATTTTTTAGGATTCAACTGTCAGCAGGATCCTGAAGGAAAAGTCAGCAACTCTGAAGGCGATTGAAAGAAGGAGGCAGTGCAAAGCGGGCATGACTGAAGACGGGCAAAGACGCAGATATGGAAGAAGCACTCGTAATTTGGATCAATCAGGTCAGAAGCAAAATCTTCCAGTCAGTGGAAACTTGTCAAGCTGAGGCTTTTCTTTTTGCTTTCAAAATTTTATTTTGATCAATCTTTAGGAAAAGGCCAAGCAAATCGCAGCGTTACTCAATATCGTCGATTTTGAAGCAAGCCACGAATGGATGGCGGCTTCAAGTTACGCCATAGAATCCTCTCCGGGACTGAAAAGATTCTTCTTCTGGTCATTGGAAATCGCAAAACATTCGCTGCTT
>SADC01000201.1:0-51916 GCA_004194705.1 Ditylenchus dipsaci
ACCAGTGATTTTAAAAAACGCGCAGTAGCTTCATAAAAAAATGCATTTTCCTCAAACTTCTTCTAAACATATTGAGCAGTTGATAGCTCATTGAAAACTAGAGATTTTAGGGCTGAATGATGATCCAAAAAAAGAAAAACACTGAGAAATACACTTGTCATTTATTTACTGCGGGAAATCAGTATTTGGTGGCGTGAAATAAAAGTTAGCCTTATATTAGATCGTGTCAAAAGTTCTGTCGTTTTTTCAAAAGCAATATTTGTGGCGTTGTGTTTTTACCATAGTTTTTTGTTACTATTTTGCAAAAGTTTACCACTTATTCGTAGCCAAGACTCTCAGCTACAAATGAGTGGTAACTTTTGAAAAATTTATTTAAAAAAATATATGGTAAAACACAACGCCGCAAATATTGCTTTTGAAAAAAAAATCTCTTTTCTTTCCTATGGTCATTTGTAAATCTGCTTTGTTTAGTTACGATTGTTGGTTTGAAGACACTTTTTGAGGATGCTGAGCTAAAGAAGAAGTTTTTTTGTACGACCAAAGTAACAGAGTCAGTGCTATCCAGCCAAATTGGCTCTCGCTATTATTGAATTCTTCCTCAAATACTTCTTCTTCCTCGTAGCTGGGTAGCTTGGAAAATCTAAGCATGGAAAAAACAAAAAAAAATATGCCTGCAGTGGGATGGAACCTGCGATTAGAAAAATAGAGTTCAACCGATACCACTGCGCCATAAATAAATATTGATAGATTTAATTTTTTATTTCATTTTAACAGCTATATTTTGCAGCTTTCAAAGTGGAATATCTCGCCCAGGACTGCTCCCAGGAAATTAGGATCACGGGTCAGTGACGAACTCGCTAGGGCTATCTTTGGTATATAAGGCTCCTTGATAGGTGACTGGGTGGTCGTGTCTTTCCCGTGTCAGTTTTATAATAGTGTTGTGTGGTAATTGTCTGTCGCAAGTTTGATTCACGTGTGTGATCATTTATATGAATACAGAGTAAATAGTTTAAAATATTCACTCCGATATTTATTCTATAAAAAAGTATCCCACGCGAATTTGCCAAATCTCATTGTCATCAGCAAGTATGGTCCATCAAAATCTTCATCAAAATAACATACCATTACTACGGTGGTTATATTTAACAGGTTATCTGGATAAATTATCAGGTTAGTTTACTCTGGCCGACAAGACAAAAGGTCAAATTTTAGTCACAACTTTTATTAAAAAGGTGTCGACGGCCACCTAAAAACATGTTTTAAGCATGAATTAAAGCATCAGGTGCTAAAACGCCGAAAATTTTTTTTTTGGAGATTTTGGGTCACCAGGGATTCTGTGCTAAAGCTAAAAAATTTATTTTCGAAAAGATTCGGACCGATTCTCTATTATCAGTCCGAATCTAAGATTCGGACCGGGATAGGCCGGTTTTTTGTGATCTTTTTTAATCGATTTCACAATCGAACAAAAAAATAAATAAAGTTTAGCTGATGTGAACTACCGTACTTCCTTGAATTAGCCGGCCGCATTATATTTCGAACTGTCTCCAGGAAGCGGGCTCATAAAGAGGCGGCTTATTAGAGAAAATATGGTATGATACAAAAATAACTTTACAGACAACGTTCATACAGTTAATATTTTTTATGACTGTAAAGAATACCTTTGCACTAATATTGAAAACTAATCGTAAATAGTATTTACAGTCAACATGAAAAGATAACAGTGAGTCAATGTTTCTACAGCTAACCACTACGACGATTCGAACAGTTAGTTAGGTAGTCGTACAATGAAACTCATAGAACTTTTATAAACAATCAGAGACGCCTGTTCAAAGACGGTTTAGTCAAAAGTGTGAAAAAATTATTTATTGTTCGCATTTAAAATTTTTCTCAGTTTGTACGTTTACTAGTCGAGCCCAAATTGCTTGATGTTGCCAAATTTCATTTATTGTGTTTCAGGTGTTAAATTGTGTTTTGGTTAGCCAACAGTGATAATTTTTTCACCTTCACAGAAGCCCCATCTAATAAATCTAATAAATTTGAATAAATAAAGCGATGAAAAGCTAAAATTAAGAAAACATAAATGATTTTATTTAAAAAATTGTATTGAATTTTTTTAAATTATGTCACGATAGAATTTAAAAAAAAAATTTAGCAAAAGTAAACTACGTGATGAAAAATGATTGTACAACTGACCTTAACGCGATATTCCTACAGTTTATACTTTGAAAAGAACTGAATAAGATAAATAACGTATATTCTCTATTAATCCCCCATGCGAAATTATTTTTCAACCCTTCTTCAGGGGGTCGGGGATATTAGAGAGTGGGGGATTATTACAGAGTGGGAGATTTTTTTTCAACGTAAATTTCGTTTGAAGTTTTAGTAGTCCCAACACGGAAAAATTCACATTATGCGTGTCTGTCCGAATTTTCGCCTAGTTTTTTATTTTTGTTGCACATCATTTTTCAACGAGCTTGTTCTTTTTCGTCTAATCAAATCCCTGTTAAAATGAGCGATTCCCAGGAGCTGCAGCTGCATGAAAATAAAGGCCGACCTGTCAACTAATATCGAACCAATGGTCAAACAACATTTTTTCATCGGTCACAAATAAATTTGCAGCAATATTTTGATAATAAATTAAATCTTTATTTCGCTGGTTTTCACACTATTTAGCTCGAAACTTTATAAAAATTACAGCACAAATAACTAAAAGAGCAGGTCAAAACCACGCTTGAAGAATCAGAGCACAATATTCAAAGCGTCAAAAGCCTAGTACTGATTTGGCGATTACGATGATACTACAGGGTGTCCCGAAAAAAACCCACAAAACCCCACCGTACGACCATTTTTTATTTCACTTTTTTTAACGATATGTCATTTTGTATCCCTTGAAATTCTCTATCAAATGGTCTATGAACATTTTATTTCTGAAAAAAAAAAAATATGGATAAATTGACAACACAAAATTAAAAACCTCGATTTCAAATCCGGGAATTTTCTGTTTTTCAGTTTTTGTTAAGGTATTTCATGGTCACAAAATAAATGAATTTTCAAAAAGCTGTAAACGCCATCGTGTAGCGCATGTCAAGAGCTACAAAACCCATTTTACAGAAAAAAAATTCCAATCTGAGTGTTGATATATGGTCTTTTGAAAAAAAAACTCAGAATGAAAAACCCAAGTTTTCAAAATGCCTGTCAACTTCTAATATGACCCAAAAGTGTTAAAAGCCAAATTGTCACTTTTTGAATAAAATTCGAAGAAGTTTCATGTACCAATCGAAAGAGGAAAGAGAGAGCTACAAAATTATGTGTTCAAACATTTCTGCGAAAAATAATTTGATATTTACAACCAGCTTCTAAATAGTTGCGAATTCTTTATTTCATGAAAACTGGAAATTCCCGGATTTAAAATCGAGATTTTTAATTTTGTCCTGTCAATTTATCCAATTTTTTTTTCAGTAATAAAATGTTTTTATACCATTTGACAGAGAATTTTCAGAGCTACAAAATGACATATCGTTAAAGAAAAAGTGAAATAAAAAAATGGTCGCACGGTGCCATTAAAGTGTAGGGATTTTTTTTGGGACACCCTGTACTCACAACAACACTCGCCAGTAAAAAGGATTCATCAGTTGCAAGAATAAATAGAGCAGCTTGAATCAGTGATTATGTGAATGCCTTAGCGCACTACAACTAATTGTAAGGATTGTTGCGTTCCTTCGAACGACGTTTCCAGTCAAGACAATAGGTTCCCATTAGAAACCTATTGCAACCTTAAATAGTCCCATATTTCAATAATTTTATCTAAATCCAGATTTGTCTTGTCCAGATTTAGTCGATAGAGCGGGTTTAGTTTCAAAGTCATTATTCTATTTGTGGATCTTGATTTTTGAAGCTTGCTCTATCTAATGTCTAAGGTTAGTGAGATTAAAATTGATAGTTTTGATACGCGCTCAGTTGAGATCACTCCTGACAATAAGCCGTGCCGTTTCAGCCCATTATTTGACTTTGGCTTCCAAGTCATCACTCCAGTCATTTCTTCAGTTGAAAAGGCTAAGCCTAAATATTTCAGTATGTTCTATCCTGTCCAGTATAGTTCAGATTTATAATTACTCCAGATCCTTCGGACGATTTGGCCGAGGCCTGAATCCATTTACAGATACCAGTGATTGGGAAGATGAATCTCCTACTGCTATCGATGGATCAACAGCCAGAATTACCGAATGCGCCAAATGAGCTTACACGAGATTCCCTCCGCATGGTTTCGTTCTCCGCCTCCAGTCCGCGCTCCCACTTGCAATACGAGGATGGTGGTCAAGATCCAGCTGTGGCTTCTTTGGTGGCACCTCAAGTGCATGGGAATGGCTACAGACGACTTACTCAGACTCCAATGGTAAGGAAGCAGAAGAAGTTCCAGTATCTAGTTCTCGTAATATTAATTCTCCAGTTTGTACTCCCATTCCTGTACTTCATGGTGTACCAATAAAGATACCCAGTCTATCGAACTAAACCCTCCTTTGTTCACTGGTAGCCCACGGGTTACCACGTGCACTTTGTTTACTTAATGCAATTTTCGTGTTCAATGAGAGCATAATTCAGCTGTACAATCTCGGCCTACTCAATTTCTTGTTGCTAACTGGCTGTCAATCACACACACAGCAGTTTTTGGCTGATTTGAGAGTCGGCCTAAGCCAACAGGATCAATCGGCACTAAGGTACTGGACATGCTTCGCGACATCAGGGCTTAAAACATGGCAAGGAACGCTCGCAAAGATTTTGAAGAACATATGATCGAAAAAGACGAACTAGAAGAAGACGGGCAACCGTAAAGAACTGAAGAAACTTTGGTGAAATTTAATGAAGATGGATATTTTATGTTTCTTTGAGAGTTTCCTTAAATTTTAATGTCTAATAAAAATCTTGACCCAAAAAGACGATTTTGAAGGAGTGGTGGATTATTAGATAGTGGGGGATTATTTTTCAACCACCCTCGGGGGTGGGGGATTTTTAGAGAGTGGGGGTTTATTAGAGAGTGGAGGATTAATAGAGAATATACGGTAAGAAGCAACATGAAAAGCAATAAAAATAAAACATCAATGTCATCCGCAGTTGAAACTTCATACCGATCTACGGTTTTCGGGCTAAATCAGTTAAGAGTTGCTAGCTGTGTAAAATTGATTTCTCATCGCAATACAAATCACAATACAGAAGAGAAAACAGCTTTATGGTCTGCTCTTTTTAACAATTACTTAAACTTTATTTAGTCAGAAATTGTTGTTTATGCTTTCAGGTAATATTTTTTGATAAATTTCGAATATACGGTTTTGCTATCGGAAGGAATACCGTATATCTTCTAATAAGGACCCACCTTCTAATAAGGCCCCACCTTCTATTAAGGCCCACCTCCAAAGAGGGTTAAAAAATAAGGCCCCCCCCTTCAAATAAGGCCCACCTTCTATTAAGGCCCCATCTTCTATTAAGGCCCCACCTTCTAATAAGGCCCACCTTCTAATAAGGCCTCATCTTCTAATAAGGCCCCACCTTCTATTAAGGCCCCACCTTCTATTAAGGCCCCACCTTCCAATAAGGCCCCATTTTCTAATAAGGCCCCACCTTCTAATAAGGCCCACCTCCAAAGAGGGTTGAAAATAAGGTCCCATGGGTCCTTATTAGAAGATATACGGTAAGTTTTTCATCTGACGAATTATGGAAAATTAATAGTTTCAAAAGATTATTTGAAACTGTAGTTGAAATCAAAATTCGAACAGTTTTGAAAAGTGGAGAGACGCAGCCATTATATTATTACCTGTCTAATTACAGTATTAGTAGTAATAGTCATTCAAGATGAACACAAGTAGCTCAAATATTGCCTTCCAAATATTCTGAAAGAAATTTTAAAAATGAAATCAAAGCTTTTCTAAGTTAACGACTCAAATATAAACCTTTGTCTATGTATACACTCATAGGCGTAGCCAGGATTTGCTACCGTACTTCCTTGAATTAGCCGGCGCATTATATTTCGAACTGTCTCCAGGAAGCGGGCTCATAAAGAGGGGCCGGCTTATTAGAGAAAATATGGTATGACAAAATAACTTTACAGACAACGTTCATACAGTTAATATTTTTTATTGACTGTAAAGAATTCCTTTGCACTTAATATTGAAAACTAATCGTAAATAGTATTTTTACAGTCAACATGAAAAGATAACAGTGAGTCAATGTTTCTACAGCTAACCACTACGACGATTCGAACAGTTAGTTAGGTAGTCGTACAATGAAACTCATAGAACTTTTATAAACCAATCAGAGACGCCTGTTCAAAGACGGTTTAGTCAAAAGTGTGAAAAAATTATTTATTGTTCGCATTTAAAATTTTCTCAGTTTGTACCGTTTACTAGTCGAGCCCAAACTTGCTTGATGTTGCCAAATTTCATTTATTGTGTTTCAGGTGTTCAAATTGTGTTTTGGTTAGCCAACCAGTGATAATTTTTTCACCTTCACAGAAGCCCCATCTAATAAATCTAATAAATTTGAATAAATAAAGCGATGAAAAGCTAAAATTAAGAAAACATAAATGATTTTATTTAAAAAATTGTATTGAAATTTTTAAAATTATGTCACGATAGAATTTAAAAAAAGGATTTAGCAAAAGTAAACTACGTGATGAAAAATGATTGTACAACTGACCTTAACGCGATATTCCTACAGTTTATACTTTGAAAAGAACTGAATAAGATAAATAACGTATATTCTCTATTAATCCCCCATGCGGGATTATTTTTCAACCCTCTTCAGGGTGGGGATTATTAGAGAGTGGGGGACTATTACAGAGTGAGAGATTTTTTTCAACGTAAATTTCGTTTGAAGTTTTAGTAGTCCAACACGGAAAATGCACATTATGCGTGTCTGTCCGAATTTTCGCCTAGTCATTTTAATTTTTGTTGCACATCATTTTTCAACGAGCTTGTTCTTTTTCGTCTAATCAAATCCCTGTTGAAATGAGCGATTCCCAGGAGCTCCAGCTGCATGAAAATAAAGGCCGACCTGTCAACTAATATCAAACCAATGGTCAAACAACATTTTTTTCATCGGTCACAAATAAATTTGCAGCAATATTTTGATAATAAATTAAAGGATAAAACGGAAATATGCCACGTTCTGGAGAAAAAGTGCCACGTTTAGTGAAAAAGTGCCACGTTTTTTTTATTTGCCTAGTTTTGCACAGATATGCCTGATTTTATTGGTCGCTTTGTTTCCAAGGACATATCAATAGCAAGGTAATGGTAATCTTCAAATTTCAGGTGTAAATCATTGATTTGTATAAGGAACCTTATTGTCGGAAAACGTGGCAGATTTTAACGAAAACGTTGCACTTTTTCTCCAAAACGTGGCACATTTTCGTAAAACGTGGCACATTTTCACAAAAACGTGGCACTTTTTCACAAAGCGTGGCAGTTTTTCACTAAAACGTGGCACTTTTTCACAAAAAACGTGGCACTTTTTCTCCAGAACGTGGCATTTTTACGTATCGTCCATAAATTAAATCTTTATTTCGCTGGTTTCACACTATTTAGCTCGAAACTTTATAAAAATTACAGCACAAATAACTAAAAGAGCAGGTCAAAACCACGCTTGAAGAATCAGAGCACAATATTCAAAGCGTCGAAAGCCTAGTACTGATTTGGCGATTACGATGATGCTACAGGGTGTCCCAAAAAAATCGCTACACTTCAAGGGCACCGTACGACCATTTTTTTATTTCACTTTTTCTTAAACGATATGTCATTTTGTATCCTTTGAAATTCTCTATCAAATGGTCTATGAACATTTTATTTCTGAAAAAAAAACATATGGATAAATTGACAACACAAATTAAAACCTCGATTTCAAATCCGGGAATTTTCAGTTTTTGCTAAGGTATTTCATGGTCATAAAAATAAATGAATTTTCAAAAGCTGTAAACGCCATCGTGTAACGCATGTCAAGAGCTACAAAACCCATTTTACAGAAAGAAACAATTCGAATCTGAGTGTTGATATATGGTCTTTTGAAAAAAAAACTCAGAATGAAAAACCCAAGTTTTCAAAATGCCTGTCAACTTCTAATATGACCCAAAATGTGTTAAGAGCCAAATTGTCACTTTTTGAATAAAATTCGAAGAAGTTTATGTACCAATCGAAAGAGGAAAGAGAGAGCTAAAAAATTATGTGTTCAAAACATTTCTGCGAAAAATAATTTGATATTTACAACCAGCTTCTAAATAAGTTGCGAATTCTTTATTTCATGAAAATGGAAATTCCCGGATTTGAAATCGAGATTTTTAATTTTGTCCTGTCAATTTATCCAAATTTTTTTTCAGTAATAAAATGTTTTTATACCATTTCATAGAGAACTTTCAGAGCTACAAAATGACATATCGTTAAAGAAGTGAAATAAAAAAATGGTCGAACGGTGCCCTTGAAGTGTAGGGATTTTTTTTTTTTGGGACACCCTGTACTCACAACAACACTCGCCAGTAAAAAGGATTCATCAGCTGCAAGAATGAATAGAGCAGCTTGAATCAGTGATTATGTGAATGCCTTAGCGCACTACAACTAATTGTAAGGATTTTTGCGTTCCTTCGAACGACGTTTCCAGTCAAGACAATAGGTTCCCATTAGAAACCTATTGCGACTTTAAATAGTCCCAGATTTCAATAAGTTTATCTAAATCCAGATTTGTCTTGTCCAGATTTAGTCGATAGAGCGGGTTTAGTTTCAAAGTCATTATTCTATTTGTGGACCTTGATATCTGAAGCTTGCTCTATCTGATGTCTAAGGTTAGTGAGATTAAAATTGATAGTTTTGATAGGCGCTCAGTTGAGATCACTCCTGACAATATTAATCCGTGCCGTTCCAGCCCATTATTTGACTTTGGCTTCTAAGTCATCACTCCAGTCATTTCTTCAGTTGAAAAGGCTAAGCCTAAATATTTCAGTATGTTCTATCCTGTCCAGTATAGTCCAGATTTTATAATTACTCCAGATCTTTCGACCGATTCATTTACGCCTGAATTCATTTACAGATACTAGTGATTGGGAAGATGAATCTCCTACTGCTATCGATGGATCAACAGCCAGAATTACCGAATGCGCCAGATGAGCTTACACGGGATTCCCTACGCATGGTTTCGTTCTCCGCCTCCAGTCCGCGCTCCACTTGCAATACTAGGATGGTGGTCAAGCTCTAGCTGTGGCTTCTTTGGTGGCACCTCAAGTGCATGGAATGGCTACAGACGACTTACTCAGACTCCGATGGTAAGGAAGCAGAAGAAGTTCCAGTATCTAGTTCTCGTATTATTAATTCTCCAGTTTGTACTCCCATTCCCTGTACTTCATGGTCTACCAATAAAGATTATTTGAAACTGTAGTTGAAATCAAAATTCGAACAGTTTTGAAAAGTGGGGACACGCAGCCATTATATTATTACCTGTTTAATTACAGTATTAGTAGTAACAGTCATTCAAGATGAACACAAGTAGCTCAAATATTGCCTTCCAAATATTCTGAAAGAAATTTTAAAAATGAAATCAAAGCTTTTTAAGTTAACGACTCAAATATAAACCTTTGTCAATGTATACACTCATAGGCGTACCCAGGATTTTCTGACGGGGGGGGGGGGGGGCTAAAAGGGCTAAAAATCCTGACAAGGGGAGGGCGGCTAAAAAGGCAAAAAAAAAGCAAAATAAGGCTAAAAAAAAGGCTAAAAAGCCTGACGCGGGGGGGGCTATAGCCCGGCTAGAACCCCCTCCCCCCCCCTCCCCTGGGTAGGCCTATGTATACACTTTAGATCTGCATTTGGACCGCAAGTAGTCTAGTACCCCCTTTTGTCCGGGTAGCTGGAGAAGGGTATCGATAAATATTGATACTTAAAAATTTTTTACAACATTTTGAGTTATAAACTTGAAAGCTTTTCAGACATTCTTCTTTGTGAGATGCTATTTATTCATACTATACAATGATTTGTTGCAGCAGGGCCAAACAATATGATTGAAACTAAAATTCAAAAGGATCAGTGAAGACGGTACTGAAAGTACGAGGAATAACACTGATGCAAAAACATGTTCTATTTTTACGTATGAATCTTTCAAAAGACAAGTACTAGGGCAAGACTCTCCTATAATATCGGAATATAACAGGATCCTTACGAATAAGAAGTCCATAGTAATATCTAAGAAGCAGTCTAAAAAGTATTCTCCTTGTAATAGAAAAGGTTATCGCTCAGACTACCGGATTCTTCCTTTTGGTTATGAATGATTTGTATTATTAAATTATTGACAAAAAAAAACTAAAAAAATAAAAAAATAATAGATTTATATGACCCTTGATCAGTTAACGTATTCCGGTGCATGGACTGGCTTTCTAATATAGCATTGGAATACGGCGGTGTCAAGAAAAGCTAGAATTTTACTCAAGCTACTTTTTCCATAACTGTTCTGAACTTAGAGACCTTAAGTCTGGGTAGCTAGTCTAAATATATGTTTCATCTTCAAAAAATTTTAGTTATATGATTGCTTAAATAGACAATAAAATAACTTGGGCTTCGAAAAGAAATAATTTTAATTTACTTAGGCTTGATTCAGAAATTAATTGCGTTAAAGTTATTAGGATAGTTCGGAAAATTTACTTAGGCTTCAAAAAGAAATATATCAAAGATATCCTTCAGGCTTCGGCCTATTTTGAAAAATTGTTAAATCCTCTATCTTCTGTAAATAATAAGATTCTCACAATAAGAAATCCGTCATAACATTCACGGTTTTAAAGTATAGAATTCAAATACTTGCAAGAGAAAAGAAGAATGTCTGAAAAGCTTTCAAGTTTATAACTCAAAATGTTGTAAAAAATTTTTAAGTATCAATATTTATCGATACCCTTCTCCAGCTACCCGGACAAAAAGGGGGTACTAGACTACTCCCGCAGCTCCCGATTTAGTGTACACTTTCTTCAAATTTAGGTGTACACTAAATCGGGGTTGCGGGTCTTAATGCAAATCTGAAGTATTTTTTTCAGAAACGATCATCAAAATCGGAATCCTTTCGATATTTTGGACTAGACTGACGAATCAGAACTGACAAATGATTCTAAAATCGGGGTAAAAAAGTGTCGGACCCTAGGCGGGAACGAACTTTTGGGGTTTACACTACATCAGGAGTTCATCGTACTTGCTCTTATGGATATTCTGCGCGGTCCTTTGATCCTCATCTTCTGAAAAATAAAATGGGTTTTTCGAGTGAAGGAGAACAATACCTCTGTAAGCATATCGTGGGTGGTAGAAAAAGGATTTCTCATCTTGATGATCACGAGTCAAATGTCTAGAATAAAGAAATTATCGATGGAGATCATAAAAATATTTCTCTCAAAACTACTCGAAAATTGCTTTTCATCCACATCAGAGAAAACTAAAAACAATATTAAGTGTTTACAATAAATGTTTAATCTGTCATATTAATATGTCCTAGAGGTTACCTCTGCGGTAGTCATCGACATGAGAATACTTGCTGATCTTGGTGATGATACGGGCACGACTAAGGAACGAAACAATAGGAATAATAAAAAATCAGGTTGGCTAATGCAATACTTGATGAAGTAAGTCGATACCTAATCCAAAAAGAAGCCGATTCCGGCTTAACTGTTCGCACTTGGTTTGAACATTCCTTCTAACAAATTAAATGAACACATAAACACAAAATGCCGCATAAGAAGTGGTCACCAGAATAGAAACGCCGAAATTTTGCCTGAAATAAAAATTAATGCTAACAAAATAACAGAATTTTATTGAAAAAATCGACCATCTTCAAAAGGGAATCATGAATTGAATTCAAACTTTGATTTTGTTCACTGAAAAATAACCATAACCGATCTTAGAGATTTTATCAAAAATGTAAAATCATACCATTTTCCAAGGCTTCTCTGATAAGGAAGCGCAGCAAGTCCATTATTCCCACGAGTTTCAAGTTGCAAGGAACACCATGTTCACACCACTATCCATTGACAAAGGCAGACTAAAATAAAAGATTAATTTTTGCACATATTACCGAAAAGACTAACACTTCATCAAGGTTTGGCATAAGCTCCGGGAGACCTTCCATCAAAAATTTATCGTTATTCAGAAAAGTGTTGAATTCCACCACTTAAACATTTTTGATTACACATTAATTTAGCAGATGCACCATGAATACCTTTCTCGAAAACTTATCCAGAACAATGCTTTCGGCTTCATTAACGTCTTGCTAAGGCCTTCTCACCCTCTCAGCAGTCACTGGCACATTTTCTTCGTCAAACATTCCGGAAGCTAAAAGCATCAAGACTTATTTTAGGAAGTTTCTGGTCCTCTAAATTTACATATGTTCAGGTATCAAACGTTCATTGATAAGCAATTTGTCAATTAATGAATTAATGAAATGGTTCACAAAAATAGTGAAAATAATTGGTCAGTTTCTTTTGAGTTTTTTTTATCGACCGAATGCTAGTATGAAACCCCCGCATCCAAGTTTAGCACCCAAGTCCCCCTTAGGAAAGAGGCTTCGTTGCTTGGGGTTGAGATGCGCACACACACATACCTTAGACACAAATCACTCGAAAGTGACTCTGAATGCATGGAGGGGGCTTGGAGTTGAGATGCGCACACACACATACCTTAGACACAAATCACTCGAAAGTGACTCTGAATGCATGGAGGGGGCTTGGAGTTGAGATGCGCACACCAGATACCTTAGACGCAAATCACTCATGCATACCAGAGTTTATATATGCGGTAAGCTTCAGAAATGAAATGTGTTAAAAACCCATGATTTTTATGACAATATTTTTATCATAATTTGTATGCCATGACTTAAAAAGGCTGAAATTTAGTGAAAAATACCTGAAATGACCCCTTACCATAAGGGTCTCTTACCACCATCAGAAAGTTGACAAAAATAAGCGAAAAAAAGAAAAATTATTAGTGAATTCTTGAGACATGGTTCTGCCGGTTAATCAAGGTCAAATCATGTGAGGGGTACCGACTTGGGGATGCCGTATAAGCGAGGTGCCGAATAAGTGAGGTGCCACATAACCGGAGGTGATTTTTCCTTTATTTCTCTGCCCTCCAACCAAATCGGGCTCAGGGTGTCGGATAACCGGGGTGCCGGATAACTGGAGTGCCGGATAACCGAGGTTGACTGTAGATGTATTATCAGCGGAGGATGTCCAGCGCTTCCAGAGCCTGTCGCCATTTTTTATTATTAATTTTATAGTTCTGGAGCACATGACTACCGCATACATCTATTTGCTTCAATTTTTAAGCAACACTTATTGTGAAGTTTTGAATGCATATATTTGCATATATTTCATTCCCTTTATTTTTCATTCCCTTTATTTTTCAAGCTAGCTAAAGCGGCTTGGAGAATATCTCTCTCTACTTTTTCTCCTTTCTTTCCCGATCGATTCAGCTTTATTGTAATGTCAAAAGTTATTGCATATGACAAGCTTGGCAAAGATGATCTTGCTAAAATTATTGCCCTGCACTTGTCCACTATTGAACAACAACAAGCTTAGCTGGTTTCTTTGACTAAGTGTACTGAAACCTTGACTGAGACTAACAGAAAATTGACAGCTATAAATGGGCAAGTTATTAAAGAAAACAGCTTTCTACGTGACCGGATTGAAGAGCTCCAGGCAGACCGTAAGAAAGATGATGGCTATGAAAACTCCTCTGGACTTCACTCAAACCATGATTCAAGCAATGCGTGAAGCTGAGCAAATGAAAGGAAAATCACTTCGAGCAGTCATTGAGCGTGTTCCAGAAGCAGAAGACGACAGTGCAACAAAAGCAAGTGATGTGTCTCTCATTTCATCAATCATCAAAGCAACCGGCAAAGAATTCGACGTTGATTTGGCCAAGGTTCACCGGCATGGGTCCAAGAACTTCCATCGAGGCC
This sequence comes from Ditylenchus dipsaci, assembly GCA_004194705.1. Lineage (NCBI taxonomy): Eukaryota > Metazoa > Nematoda > Chromadorea > Rhabditida > Anguinidae > Ditylenchus > Ditylenchus dipsaci. Next base: position 13,957 of record SADC01000201.1, read on the forward strand.
GAATCATCAAAGTCTCCTTCTTAACTGAAAAAGACAGAAATGATTTTCTTCGAGGCTTTGGTAAGGCTGTTGCTGCTCTTCCAACTCATCCTGGACCAATCTCTGTACGTCGTGACATGACTGAAAGTGAGTTAAAGCTTTTGAGTGCCCGCAGAAAAGAATGCTATGAAAAAAATCAAGCATGTGGCTTTTTCAAATATTTTGTATCTGATCTTTCTATTAAAGAAAACAAGGACCCCAAAGCTTTTAAGAAGCTTCACTAGGATTTCGAGGACAAACTAGGCAATTTAAAGTGTCTTTATTTCAATGCGCGCTCCATCCTTAATAAAATTCCTGACCTTCATCATATTGTTTCAACCAAAACCCTGACCTTATTTTTCATAACAGAAACTTGGATAAATGATACCCACGCACTTTTGAACGAACTTTCTTGTGATGGGAAATATACACCAATTTGAATAATAGAACTAACCAAAAAGGGGGTGGAACTGCTATTCTAATATCTATTGCAATACCGTTCAAAGAATTAACTTGCATAAAGAATGGGCTCGAGATTACATCTGTTAAACTTTTAGTCAAACCAAAAACTGATATTCATTGCGTCTATCGACCTCCAAACTACCCATTAAACAAATCAAAAACTTTTTTCAAACTTTGACAAAACTTTCGTCAAATAATTCACTGATTTGTGGTGATTTCAATCTCCCGAAAATCGACTGGTCCTTAATGAAATGCGAAAATAATGAAGCCTCAGCCTTGCTCTTGAATTTTATTTCCCAAAACGGTTTCACTCAGCATATTAATAGTCCCACAAGAGAAAAAACTATTCTTGATCTTGTTATGAGTAATCCACATTTCCTGATTTCCAAAGCTGAAGTTATTGAACCTTTCTCAACATCTGATCATAATTCTATTTCCTTTCTTTTACAGGCAAAAAAAACGTCTGCAAAAGAAACGAAATCGATAACAAGAAACTTTTCTCATGCAATTATCTCTGCTTAGCAATGGGCTTTCAAAAATCAATTGGGAAAAACATTTTCTTATGAATTTACGGTTGAAAAAAAGTACACTTGTTTCATAAACATTTTGTGCGAAAATATACAGAAATTCATTCCTTTCAAAGCTCTTCCAGTCAACAAAAAGTCCAATACACAAAAGAAATCCAAAACATATCCAAAGAAAAACTGAGACTTCATCATTTAGCAAAAACAAATCCGAATGTAAAAAGTATGTACAAAAAGTGCTGTCAAACACAAAAAGTATTTTAAGAAAATTGCATAATGAGACAGAAAAAAGCTTCTTGGGAAAACACGCAAAGATTTCTACCGATACATTAAGAAAAAAACTAATCCGCATCAATTTATTCCTCCATTGGAAAATCAGTCGGAATTATTTTTCACTGACAATGACAAAAGCCGAATACTATCGCAAACGTTTTTTGCTTCTTTTTCTAACACATCAGAATATAAGGAAAATGTTGAACTGGCACCTATTTTAACTAATGAAACTAATCTAGAGGATATCGAGTTTGAAGTTCATGAGATTTTCAATCTTTTACAAAAATTACCCAACCGAAATTCGACGTCTCCTGACAAAATTCCATTTATTATTTTAAAAAAATGCGCTCTTTTTTTGGCAGAACCTATCACTACTCTTTTCAGAACAATACTCGATCAAAAAAATATTCCGAGTTTTTGGAAGACCTCTATTGTAGTGCCAATTTTTAAAAGGGGGACAAGTCATGCCCTAGTAACTATAGACCGATTTCCTTAACCTGCTCATTATGCCGATTTCTTGAACAAATTCTTGCAAAAAATATATCAAAATTCTTATTAGATCGAAATTTTTTCTCTTCAGAGCAATTCGGGTTTCTCAAAAACCGATCTACTGATACCCAATTATTAGCCACACTCAATGATATTACCCACTCCCTAGAGCAGAACAAAAATTCAGATATTATATACATCGATTTTGCTAAAGCTTTCGACTCAACACCCCATGGAAAATTGCTTCAAAAAATCTACGATTCAGGAATAAGAGGCAAAATATTTTATTTCATTAAAGAGTTTTTAATTGGAAGAACTTTTCAAGTCAAAGTTAATGGATCCTTTTCTGAGTCTAAAACTATCGCTTCAGGTGTTCCTCAAGGAAGCGTTTTGGGGCCACTCCTTTTTTAATCTATATAAATGACCTTCCAACATGCCTGCCAAAAGAAATCGGAATAAAGATTTTTGCTGATGATGTAAAAATATATCACAGCTTTCAGACAAAAAATGAATCGATAAAACTGCAGGAAGCATTAGAGAGTCTTTGTCTGTGGTCAAAGAAATGGGGGCTAAAAATAGCACAGGAAAAATGTATGGTAATTCATTTCGGAAAAACAAATACAAAACGATTTATGAACTTGATTCGAACCTGTGCCAGAAACAAATAGTGTTAAAGATCTTGGCGTATTAATTGACACAAATCTAAATTTTAATGATCAACTCTCAAAAATTATTCAATCAGGAAATCGCAATTCTTTTTTAATGTTACGCTCGCTCCAAACTAAAACTTAGAGACTTTAATTTTGGCCTATAAAAGTTATGTTCGACCAAACCTGGAATTTGCAACCACTGTTTGGAACCCTAAATTCAAACAAGACTCAAATAGGGTTGAAAAAGTTCAAAAATTTTTCACTAAAATAGCGCTCAAAAAATCTGGTCATAAAAAAGTTTCATACGAGCAAAGATTAAAATTTGCAACCTTAAAACTCTTTTTGAAAGGCGCTTGATGTTCGATCTTATTATGCTTCACAAAATTATATTTAAGAAATCAAATTTACAATTAGATTTTTTTCCAAATCACAACCTCTCAGCGCAGATATCCCCACATTGTATTTAATGAATCGTTTACCCATAACCCGTTTTTATGCCGAACTATAAATTTGTGGAATAAAATAAGTCCCGAAGTCCTTAATCTAAAAAACTCTCTTAACTTCAAGCTAACTTTAAAGACATTAGACTTAACGAAAATAAGTGAAACTTCTTAAAAATTCTTTCTTTTCCTTTTTCTTTTTTTGTTTTGTTGTTAAATGAATATATACTTTTGACTTATTGTAAATCGATCATTTAGGGAATCTGAATATGATAAAATTTAGTTTAGTCTTATTTGTGTTTCAAACTGTAAGTGCAATTGTATAATGCCTTGTTTGTTCAATAAATATATGAATATATAAAACGAGTCAATAATTTATTTAAGCAAAAATAGGTTCGAACAGAAAAATTTACAAAGGCTATATAAGAGCGAAGCTTCAAATACAATCTTTTAATTTCATATATGTGTTAGTACAATGGGATCTTTTGCAAGGGCAGTTGAGGTCGAATATCTAAATTTTTAATGCTTTAGACAACAATTATTCAGGATAAAAGTTGTAGGTTTCTATTTTCTAAATTATTCAGTTTTCTTTTTTACTTTTCGATTTTCATTGTGTTAAAAAAATGCTTATGCTGTTGAGTTAAATTTTAATTACCCGTACAAGAACCCAAATTTGAAGTTTTTTGACCGGTCGAAAAACTTCAACCGAATTTGACTTTAACTATGACTTCCTTAACGGTTTTAACAGTGTCATAAGGGGGCATGCCTGTTCGCTAGACCGAAATATAACTGTAGTTTTGCATCTAATATAATACACACCTTAGATTAATTTTAGAAATATTAAAAACATCAATGAAAGCGCATTAAAGGGAGGACTTCTACGGCTACTTTTTGACATTGACTGCTACTTCACTTCACATACATTTTTTTCACATATTTGTTTTCTCATCTCAGATGTTTTTACACCATTTTGTAGCTGAGATTCTCCTCTCTCGATTGAGTGGTCGAACAGCCTTATTCAGAATAATTTTCGAGAAATCACACCAAATATAAGGTGAAACTCCACTGAAGACACCTAGGTAAAAAACCACGGTTTTAGTGTGATTTGTTTTGATTATTTCAAAAATAATTTTAATCAGGCTGTTTGACCATTTAATCGAAAGAAGAGAATCTCAGCTACAAAATGGTGTAAAAACACCTGAGATGAGATAAAGAAATATGTAAAAAAATTCAGATGAAGTGAAGTAGCAGTCAAAAAGTAGCCGTAGAAGTCCCCCCCCCTTTAAGAAACTTTAGAGAAAGAAATAACTAGTGGTTCCGCTTTTATTTTATTTTTATTAATTTTTCAAAGAAGCACGGGTATGTAATTTTTATAGCGAATGAAAAATTTTGCTTTTATAAGATATTTAAATTGCTTTTATAAGGTATGTATACAGAGACATTGCAAAATAATTCTATTGCAGGTATCTAATTGTTTGCTGATGCAGTCGACGCTCGATAGTACTTACCCCAACACATTCTTCCCCAGCCGGGTGCGCCACTTTTTTTAGCCAAGTTTTTAAATTATTTGATCGGTTCTGATTCGTACGTCTAGTACCGAATATCTCAAGGATTCCGATTTTTCCTATTCAGTTTTTGAGTAATCTATATATTTTTGCCAAATTGATGCGCAACACTCGATAAAACGCACACTTAAATTCAGTTTTTTTAGAATTTAGGTGTATGTACTATTGAGCGTTGCGGGTCAAAATGGCAAAACTATGTCATTTCTCAAAAACAATTAGCAAGTCGGAATCCTCGCAATATTCGGGAGTAGACTGATGAATAAGAATTAATTAAACACTTCAAAGACTGTTCTTAAAATAGTGTCGGACCAGTGGGGAGCGAACTTTTGGGAAAACGTACTATCTAGCGTCGACTGTATTATTCAATTCTTGTCAAGGAGCAAAGATATGATCATTTTTTGGATTTTTTTTAAAATTAAAACAAAAATATAAAAGCATCTGTTTTAAAATCCAAAACTAGTCATGTTTTTAATGACAGATTTTGCTGTCTTTAATTAATTACGTTGCTTAGAGTTGTTTTATCCAAAAGCACATCTTTGCCTGCTCAGCAAATTTGGCAGATCAAAAGACTATTTTCCGCCCCACATAGCATAATTGAAAAAGATTAACCACCGGATGGGTGAATTCACCGAATTTGGAAGGGCAAATTAATGAATGGTGCTATATTTCAGTAACTACTTATGGCAAGTAAAACTTATTGATTAATTTTTGAATAATGAATTATTACCATAATAACGTCAGTGTCTATATCAGAAGAGGTAAGATGAGTAGTAAGCTGGATGTAGTAAGTGTCAGTAATGCTAAAAAAAGTTAAATATTTTATTAATAGAGGTTATACTATTCGACTAAATCAATTTTATATACCGTATATTTTCTAATAATAGACCTTTTTCAGCGCTTAAAAATCGGAAAAATTTAAGGTCGACTTTTAAATTTCTGGTGCTCAATCGAACATAATAAGAGGAATCGGAAGCATCCGTGCCGATTTAAAAACGAGAAAAACACATTTGCGAAATAATTTCTCCGGGCTAAAGATAGGCTCTATATGGTGGTTTTTCTAAGAAGGTAAGCCTTGTTAGAAGAACTACGGTATATATTTTATTGATTTCATGTTTTTGTCTTAGAGTGAAAGTTATTATTTTAAATTTTTTCACCGAAATTCGAACTTTTGAGATCAGATTTTTCAAAATCAGGAAGCAGGACGACATTTTTAGCACTATTTTTTTTGCAAAAAGAAAAATGCTAAAACAGGATTATCACATTTTTTAGACTGGAGTCAAACAAATATATTTTGAAAAAATATTTGTTTCGAAACTGTCTTATTCACTTTAAATCGACTTCAAATTTTTAAGGTGATCCAAATCCAAATTTGGCTATACAACAAATAATGAGCAATGCTAATCATTTTTGTCATGAGTCAAGTTATGCTCACCTTTTTTGAATAAGAGAGTAAAGTAAAATGCAAGGGTACAATTTAGACGTTCCCGTAATTTTTGAAAATTTTAACGATAAATTACTAATAATTTTGTGCAAAGACTTTGTGTGCCCGTTCAACCATGATTTTAATTGATGGCCCAGCTTAAACTAAACTAAGCTTAGTGAGCAGTACACCTGCTACTCAGCAGCACTACTCCACTACTAAATTGGTCACTACCGCTAATAAGGGCATTTGTGGGGCACAGTGTGTGTGGCACACATCATGGATTATCCTGCCAAATTATTTTTTGCAGTTTATAATAGAGCAAAGCCTAACCGTAAATTCTAGAAATAGTGGGTGAAGAAGCAGAAGGTGGTGCAAGTGTTGTTGTAGTGGTAGTGGTTATTTCTTCTGTGCAGTTAAATGCTCTGCACTGCGACCACTGCACACCGTCACCCTGAAAAAGCTTAGTTTTGAGTGAATTTTGACAAAGATATTTAGATGAAATAAAAAAGGGTTTAAATTTATTTTCAATGTTTTTTCAGTTTTTATTTTATTTTCGATCCATAGTTTTGACAACTTAGTTCGGTGTGTTGATGCTTAGCAAAGATAAGTGGAATTAATTAAAAGTTTGATAATGAAGACCAAAAATGAGAATATCAGAAATGGAAAAGTTATGAAATTTCCTAAAAATTGAGTCATTAGACAGAAAAAAATGTGGTGCGACCTTGCTCAAGCCAATACCTATGCATCTTAAAATTTGCAGACACCGACGAAAAACTTATTTGTATTGTTTGAGAAGAATTTTTTAGAGGGTTAATATTAAGCTTCTTTGATTGTTAAAGATTGCTACAATATCGGGTTCCTTGCAACTTTCCGGACTAAAATGATCACGAAAAACTGGCTTAAATGTACTTATCACACATAAAAAGTCAACTGTACTTCTTCCGATATTTGAAAAGCATTTCGTCATTTGTATAAAATAAGAACCTGGAAGTTAGGCGTGCATCCGTTTGTACTATCGGGTCGTTGGCACCTATCTCCGTTTAACTTGTTTAACACATTGTCTTCTGAGCAACACACCATGAACACTTCACACGCTTTTGGACCTTAAAATTGAAAATTAAAATAATATTTTTTCTTCGAATAAAAACCGGAATATTGGGCTAGTTTTAAACATCTGGTTGTGAAATCTCTAGCTTGAGGATCATATACTGGAGAAACAATTTGAGATCCACCCCTGCTACTACTGTGTAATAAAGCATCCTGCTCTTGGTCTGGGTCACGGTAGTCGTCGTTATTGTTGTCCTGAGATTTGGACGTTCCTAACAGACAGCACACGATCAAGCATATTTGGAACAATTGTAATTGAGAAAGCAGGAAATTTGTCTTTCTGTTGCACCATTGTGATTAGAAGAGCATGATTGACTAGGGGTTGATGATCTTCTGCAGGTCATTTCCATTTTTGACAATATAAATATTTTTAGATAATGAAAAAAACAGGCTGAAAATTAAATATCAGCAATGTGAATGAGTATTAGTAGTAAGAAGTAGATAACTTAATTTTTACAACAATGTATAAATACCATATTTGTTATCTAATTTTAAGCAGTTCTCAAGCTGAATAAATTCATTTTTTTAAGAAATCGATGTTGTAAAAGTCTGTTGTTTACAATTCTACAACAAAAAGGTCATTTATTTACATCGTAATGAACAATACACCACAAGCACAATAAATAGTCAAATAGGTTTAAGGTTATTAATCAATGAAAATCAGTAAAATAGATTGTACTCAGTTTGAGACATTGCACAGCAGAGTGAAATGCTAACTGTATAAATAGTGGTTCAGATTTTTATGTTAACTATAAAACATTGCTTTACAGTTAAACATCAGAATGAATTGTAGAAATATTGCTTAAGAGTTAAATTTAATTTTTCTTTAAAACAAGGTTCAGTCAAAATGATCCCGCGATACAGCGCCACCCTCGATATAATGGCACATTGGGCCAGTCCTAAAAGTTGGCTTCATATTTATGGTCTATTTTATTTGACGGCTTTTCAAAACAGCGAAAAATGGGCAGTAGCGTACTGGCTACTACTGTTAAAATAAGAAAAATTTGGCGCTACTGGAATATACCCCTCACTCCAAGAACGCTACTGGGATATACACATCTCCACCACCATCTTCCCCCTCCTCCTAATAATTCACCGTAAATGTTCTAATAGAGCCCCCACCCCCTCGATTTTTGACTAGGATTTCAGAGTTAGCACCATTTTTGATTGACAATTTCAAGATTTTTCAGGGTTGAAAAAGAAAGCCCTCGGGGGCTCTATTAGAGCATTTACGTTAGTCTTAGCCTTAGGCCTCCGCTCAGGACCTGGCCAGTTCTAGGATCAGCTGTTTAAAAATGGTTTTAAAATGGTGGTTTAAAAATGATGGATGTTAAAAATGGTGTTTTAGGTGTCACTAAAAATTGTTAGGGGTATATTCCAGTAGCGTTGAAAATTTAATGAGGAAAAATAAAATATAGTAATGGCTTGAATTCATATTCCTCCCCCCCTAATAACTTCAAATTAAAAAGTAAAGGACTTTGTGCTTTTAGTAAAAATATCATACTTTAAAAATTAGCAACTTGATAGCAATATTGAACAATTAGCAAGAAGAAATTTGTCATTGATAGTCACGTTAATGTCAATCGAACTGAGCAAATTTTAAAATTTTGATCCAGTTTTTCTAAAGACGATGATCTAGTTTCTCGTTTTCAACTATTTTTGATAATTACTTAAAAGTTCAGCATTCTAAATATTGTTTGATTATTCATCATTGAAATGAACAGGAGAATTGAGTCAAAATTTGTGTGGTAAAAGTCACTATTTGCTTACAGCACCTAGCACTATAGCGAGATTGGACTGCAACTTGATTGGACACTTTGAAATCGAATAATTAATTGCAATATTGATTAAAATTTTGATAAAGTCACATATTTTGATTGATTGGACAATAATGAAAATAGTGTCAAGTTAGTTATAAACTTTGTCTCTCTGCTAACAAAATAATACATCAATAAAAAACTAATTTGAAAGCCCAATAAACCAAAACATATTTCCACCTGAAATTTACACCTTTATGCCTTATATATAAACAAAAGTAAAGGACAAATGTTGATGATGATGACCATGTCAAAGGTGGGTTGGCAAAACAATAATATTCTTGTGCTTCCGTCTCACTGATTCCAAATAAAACAAGGGTAGCACTTTGAGTGACAGTGTCCATGTAAATGAGTAATTCTCCCTCCCACATCCACTAATACCAACAATATCAAGGTGTTTATGTGTGAAAATGCAAAATATTTCTTTACATTACGTTGAACACTAAGTTCCTCTGCCCCTCTCCCTGATTTTTTTGTCCGGGGTGTAATAATTTTTAGTATTTGAGAAATTTTTTTATATAACTTTTCATTCTTTGTTAGGAATATAAAAAATGTTCTAGTCATTATCAGCAAAGTATTGAAGTATAAGCATGAGCTGAGTTGCACGGCTAAACAAGTCATAGACAGCATTGATTTGGCCAAAGTGTTCAGAACTAATGCTTATTAGATAGCTAACAGTGGATTTAGAAGTTAAAAAGCAGAAATTGAAATGTTAAAAATTATTAAAGTTGTGGCGGCCTTCGAGAAGGTGACTGGGATACCGTCGACAAGCCATCCATCCATGCAATCCGTCAATGACTATACATATAGAGATTAAAACATTGAAATAGAAGCACATTGAGCATCGTTATTACAGTTGAGACATATCATCAAGTCAATAAAACCTGGTTTGATCATTAACTCATTGGCTGAATAAAAAAACCTCGCAAAAATCGGAAAATTTTGTGAATTCCTTGCCAAATTATTTTATTATTAAGATAGAGTATGATACCACCATGGCATCTACACATTCTGAAAACGGTAGTAAAAAATGATTTAAAATAACGGAGAATACTTTAATTAAAATTTCTAGATATTTTGTTCTGATACGCTAATTGAAAAATTTATTTAAGAAAAACGGGGGGCTCAACAACTCAGTGTTCAACCAAATATATATAAGGTGCGTTAAGGATGCTGACATTAAGAAAAAGATACAAAATTGCACTATTTCAAAAAATTTGTAAAAAAAATGGAAAAATGAATTGATCAAAAATTATAAATACAGTTTCATTCTGCTTAGAGAATTTATAATTGAAAATTAGTGTACTCGAGATGTGAGCAGCGTCTAATTTTTTGAAAAAAAAAGTGAAAAACAAATTTGATAGAAGAGTGATCTAGGCTAAATTTTCATGTTAATCAACTAAAATTCCATCATTATCTGAAAATAAGATATTGATACTTGATACTTGATACTTCTTAGAATCAACTACATAATTGATCTATTTAACTACTTTTACAAAAAGGAAATAAAAATCTCATGATTTAGTTTTTTTCTTCTTTAAACTAAAATGGAATAAGATTGGAAGTGGCAAACAAAAGAAGGCACAGCAAAAGAAGACTGCCAAATGAATTCATTCATTTCATTTCTTTTGCCTGCTTTTGGAGGAATCCAGCAGCTAAAGAGGGGAAGAAAGGATTAGGAGGACGAAAGGGTGAGAAAAGAAAGAAAGTACTCCTATTTTTGTTTCCGCAAAAGGGTGACATATTCTCAAGCTTGCGAAATAGCTTAAAATTGAATCTTTTGGCTTAAACCATTCTTTTGTTGATAAGTTCTTGAAACAAACCTGAAACCTTTCACAGGTATTTATTAAAGTATGTAGCCTCAGTATCTAAAAAAAATCAGCATGCTCAATTGCTTGAAAGTTAAACATTGTCATTGTAAATTTTTTACTATAATAGTATTTTTGACTTGAGTTACAGTTACCTTTTCATGTCTGAATTGTGGGAAAATTATATTGCAAGAAAAAGACAATGGCATACAATCGACAATAGCATTTGGATTCCAGCTGATATTTCCCGCAATGCCTTTGTTGTTTTCAGTTATGCCACAGGTCCCACTCTCAAACATATTTCATAAATAATACAGAATATGCCCACAAGGTGTGGGGGGCATACACAACAACAATAGGTTTCTTGGGTCAGCTGGATGTAAAACCCATTTAATTCCAGTCCAATTGCAGCGGACATGGCTATGCTATGTTGTACCCATGCCAGTATATGAGAATATAAAAGAAAAAAGAAGCAGGCAAGTGCCTTAGTTGGTTCAGCGATTAGCTCAACTGCCTACCCCCACTACACTACTAGTTCTAGTAAGGCTCATGAGGCGATGAAAGCTGCCCCTCCTTCTCCTATTTTTCCACTAAAACGACTTTATGGGGGCAGTAGTAGTAGAAGAAGAAAAGAGATTGGAATAAGCTCTGGAACTGAATGGCTACTCCTGGTGTAGCCTTTCTCTTTTCGTTATTGGTTGGCTACTCAACTAGCATAGCATATGTGGACCGCTGCCACACCTATCGACCCAAATAGGGCAATAAGGTGTTATATATTTGGTTGCAATAGGTATTACAGATAAAACAAAGTGATCTGAATTTTCGAAATATATTTTAAATAGGACCATTTTCTCGTTAAGCTATCAAAAAAATACAGTTTCAATAACTTGTCAATGGTACTTTAAATGGTACTTTTTGGGTTACCCCCCCCCTCCCCTAATTTTTAAATTTTTTTTGGCGTGAAAAGTTCAAAAGAGAAGATATTATGTATTATTTGTGGTTGCGAATTGTGTTGTTATAGGAATGCGAATAAATTGTTTCGTTGTTTGTGTAGTGGTAAATATGAGTCAGAAAATTAAGAGGGGGCCAACTCAAGAAGTACCCAGAAAATACATAAGGTAAATGTTTTTCGTATTATATTCAACTGTAAAAAAGCATATCATATATTTAAAGCCAGACTTGACTTCAAGTTGATCTACTAATTTTTCTACTTAACATCAATTTCCTTATTCCGTCTGGGGCCAAAGACCAGAATGAACCTAAAGCAGCACGGATGAATAAGAAGCGATAAAATAACATAAAGTGAAATAAATGAATGAATAAAAGCAATTGGGGACAAGGAGAGCAGCTAAAGCGCACATTTGGAATGGATTATATTAGGGCATGTCCCTCGCAGCTATATATATCCAAGGCCGCTCACAAATTAAGCTCTTGCTTAACAAATCGAAATATAATCTTGCTGTCTGCCACTCGAACAACAAGTTATACTCTACTTTTAATGTTTTATTGATTCTCAAGCAAAAAATTGAATAAAATTTTAGTAAAATATACTTAACTTTTTTTCTTATTTCTATAAACAAAAACGCATGCAAGAGCAAAATAATTGTCGTGATAGTCTTCAATAAATTATTCGGTCAAAATACTTACTTGCCACCTAGAATGGTTTGTATACAAGGATATATATTTGTTTACTTGTAACAAAGAGGAAAACACACTTAAAAAGGGGTAGCAAATACATATATATACTTACACACTCAAATCTACCACTACCACAACGATTTGAGTTCGAAAAATGTCAAAATATGCAAAATAGATATTTCATTTAGTTAGGAAAAAGATAAAATGTAAAATTGTTTTAGTTTTATTGAGTCAAGTCATAGCAAACCTTGAGAAATCGCAACAAACTTGAATAGAAGCCAAAACAAACAGGAGAAGAATAAAAGAAAATGTCAAGTGATGCTTAAATTGAATTGTGAAGTAAGTCAGCCTTAGTCAGCCAAGTCAACCTAATCCATAAATCTCTTATTTTCTTTCCTTAAAGGGCCAGTTTACTTTTAAGTTGAGTCAAAACAACAAATAAATTCACAATTCGGAAATTTCACAGTAAATTTATCTAAACTATAAAGTTTAGTACAAACAGGAGAAATTCCTACAAAAGGTGTCATTTTTTCGCGAAAATGGGCACTTTTTCACAAAAGGGGGGCAATTTTTCGCCGAAAGGGGGCTTTAATTACTGGATAAACTGTACAATCCATTCAATGCCCCACTTATAAAAACTTAACGATTAATAGCTAAAAATGAAAGCGACATTAATCGGTTCAATTTTGCTGTTTTTGGTGTTATACAATTCGGTGTACTTAATCTTTGAAAGTTTTGGCTAAAAAAAAATTCTAATTTATTTTTTAGGAATCATTGAAATACCTGAATTGGATGAATTGGAAAGTTCGACCAAGTTACCTTTTTTCAATATGAGACTTATCAATAATGCAACACAAATTCCGCAAATGTTATGGACAATAGCGCAAGTCCAAAAAAATGAATTTTTTTCTAAAATTCAATAGACTAATTTATCAATGATGACTTTTTGAGACTAAGGAGACTGAGACTCAGAAGGCTGGTGAAATTTTTCAAATTGCAACAAAATACCAAGAAAATGTCAATTCACAACTAGAAGTCGGAAAATCGACTTAGACTGATATTGCTGACTTGGTGTGATTGATCGAAAAAATTTGATTGACAAGTATTTTCATAAATTATCTGGTCAAAAGTTTCATTCAGAATTTAGCGCTTAAAATTTTTTGCTAAAACAACAAATTTTATTCGACCTTTCCGTTTGAAAAAAGCAATAAATGAGGATTTTTAAGAAGAGGATCTTAGATTAATGTTTGAGTCCGTCCTAACCCTTGCCTAAGCCTGAAGCTTAAAAAATCACGGAAAATCAACAAGGCGCCAAGTCAAAAAAAGCTATACTCCTCTTGTCATTCTTTTTAAAATTTTTAATAGCAGATATCCCGTGAGTGAGTAAAAATCAACAGGAGAGACCAATGCAAAAAATGTTCTCTGCTAATATAGGGCCGAAAAATCAGTGTTGCTGATTACTCCGTGCAAATAACTTATAGCTAAAAAACTAGTGTTTTTAAAACAAGCTGAAAGTTCTGAAAACATTAAAAGACCAGTCTCCGCATTGATCTAATAGTAAAAGCTGAGACACAATCTAGGTGTAGACCAGTTACTCTAAACTAGGTAAACAGCCACATGAAACAGAAACTTAATCCCTCTCTAACATGCAATCCTTCTGGTATTGCACATACAAAGAAATTGGTGAAAAAATGTAATATAACTATTTCTACACAAAAATGTGTTTAAAAAAAATTAAATATAAGTTAAATTTTAAAAGGACCATGGTTTTCGCGCGCAGCGGTTGTCCCCCGCCAATTCAAATTATTTTTCTAATCATTGAACTTCTGTACGGATTTTCAACTAAGTTTCTAACGAAGCTATACCTGAAATTAAATTCTAGGCCTTGTTTTGAGAGAAACCAACTTGAAAAATCAGTACAGAAGTTCAATGATTGGGAAAAAATTGAATTGGCGGGGACATCCGCTGCGCGCAAAAATCATGGTCCTTTAAGTACAGTTCAACCTGGAATAAGGCCACCCTAAAAAGTTCGTTTCTGCCTTGGGTTGGACACCTTTTTTACTTCGATTTTTGAAAAATTTTGCCGTTTCTGTTTTCACTACTTTGGTCAAACAAGCCAAAATCAATAGCATGGCACCAGGTGGGATAGAACCTGCGCACTATTCTAGGTGAAAACGCAAACGCTTACCCCTACTGTGCCACCGAAGCCGAATTTTCAAACCTAAGTATCTTTTTTCCCTCTTTTAAAAAATAAAACCAGATATAAGGCCACCTGTTTTCATAAAAGGGTGAGCTTATATCCAGGTTCTGTTATTTAAATGGCAAACAAAAATGATCGGTAAAATCGGAATTCTTTCAAAATTTGGGACCAGATTATGAAAACAGAAACGGCAAAATCTTTCAAAATAGAGGTAAAAAAGTGTGCAACCCTAGGCGGGAACGAACTTTTGGGGTGGCCTTATATCCAGGTATCCAGGTTTGATATGATATCCAGGTTTGACTGTACAACATAAAATTGGTCAGCTAAAGGAAACTTAATAGTCAAAACAAAAATGGGATAAAATAGGCCGCTTTTTCTATGCATTCCAGAGAAATCTAACAAGCCTCCCAAATAGAGTAATAAGGAAAAGAGGTTTTTTCCTGCCAAGCATTCTGTTTTTTGCTTACTGATAGCAGAAGCAGCCATTTTTTACAATTAATTTTTTGCGCAAAATATTGATTTTCTTATGTTTAGTTATTTAATATATCTATTCAAGCTAGGTTTCTAGTAGTGGTGTAAGTCGGCCTTTGAGCGATATAGTGTTTCGATATTTTTGGACGAAAAAAATTCATCATCGATAAGAATAATTTTCGAGCTGGTGGCACATTATATCGAAAAAGTTTGGATACTTCTTTCGGTGCTACTCGGTTTTACCCCTTTCCAAATCGAGGCCTCGACTCGACAACCCTAATAGTATACAAAATTTTATGCATCAAGACTCTATCGCATCAAAAAGTATCGAAAAAACATATTGAAAAAAAGCAAACCCGTTTTTGTAAATTTTATACCTTGATTAGGAGAGAAAAATTGACAGCTCAAAATCACACTTCTTTCAACGTTTAATTTTGTTAGTATTTTCACTTATCATGTTCCCTCTAATTGCTGTTTCCCTCGAATTTGAGCTATTGTATCTCGAAGCAGAATTCTTTCGAACAGGTTTTTTACGTTTTCTTAGTTGCTGCTCGCTCTAGCAACTTTTTGGGTGTTCAAAGTGGAAAACACGATTTTTGCTTGGTCCCCCTTGTGGTTTGGGTGTTGCCTATCCAGAAGCCATCCATCGACCAGGACTAAAACCACAGGGGGCCGAGCAAAAATCGTGTTTTTCACTTTATATACCAACAAAATTGCTAGAGCGAGTTGAGCCGACCTGCATTTACAAACTTTCAGAAATCAAAGTATGGAAAAATTTATGACTTATTATGATTGTTGAGACACGCTGTACATAGTTTTAAATTTTTCAACCATTTAAATGTAATAAATTAATCAGTGATAGTTTATTTTGAAACAAATTGACAGCCGTCCACAACCACGTGTCCCTCTTCCTCTTCTGATAGAATGTGATGACTTCATTTTTTAACTTTTTATAAAGGAAAAGTAAAGATATTATAATGGAAGTTTCTCTATGCATATAGTTTTTCATTTTTTCTATAAAATTTTCTGTCTTGGTAACACTTGATTTTAGAAAGAATTCTAAACAAAAATATCAATTTTTTTCTTATTAACTTTATTATTTACGCTGTGTTTTATGGGCTGTTTACCAAAAAATTGATTTTCCAATAAAAAATGCCATATTTGAATGCCAATTCTAACGTGAATTTGAAGCGCATTTCTTTTTTATTGCTTTGCATAATTTATTCCAATTTTAACAGCGAAGAGTTTTTTTTATCTGACGCTCGTATTCTAAAATCTTGCCGCTGTCATTTTTCGAATGTGATCAATACTTTAGACAAATAAATTTCATTTGAAATTCAGGTTTGATTCCACTTTATTTTGGTAAAAAAGCATCGTCATTTGTTGCAATGGAAAATAATTATAATCAAGACCAATCTCATGTACAGCTTACCAACCCTGCGCAGCAACTTCATTTTGCAGAGGTAAGGAGAATTTAGACTTTTCATTCAAAATTCTCGAAACAGATCTGATATACACACTCCAGTTGATTTTGAAACAGTTACTTCAGTTAATTGTCTTGGTCAACCAGATATATGGTTGTACGCAGTGGGGGTTTAATTTTTTGTTTCCGAGAATCGACTGGCGCGGGTGTATCAGCCACATTCAGGCTAATTTTGCATTACCGTATATTCTCTCTTGAAACCTACATCCACCTCAGAAAAATAATTTTGCAAATCTGTTTTTTGCATTTTCTTAGTTAGCACGAGTTTACCTTATTCCACTTTTCAGATTTCGGTTGAGCACCCAAAATACCTCGAAAAACTTTCCAAAGCTTTCGAAAATTATGTTTTGACAATCTGGTGCCGAATATCGTAAATGTTCCGATTTCGCCGGTCGTTTTTAAAAATCCTTAAAATTTGACATTTAAAAACCAGATTCCGACAACCCGACACCCTTTTTTAAAATATGGTGTCGAGTTACCGGAATTTGGTTTTTAAGTGTCAATATTCAAATTTTTTTTTAAAAATGACCGGCGAAATCGGAATCTTCATGATATTTGGCACCAGACTGTCAAAACATAATTTTTAAAAGCCTTCGAAAATTGGGATAAAAAAGTGTCGGACCCTAGGTGGGAACGAACTTGAAAAAATTACGTACGTGTTTGAAAGCGTATTTGAACACACCCAAAGAAGAGTGTTCAGGGAGGTTCAGGGAATGTCGGCTTATCGGCAAAAATTTTCGGGGTCGGGTTATTAGAGAGCGCCAGCTCATTAGGAGAACCCGGCTAGTTAGAGAAAATACGGCAGTTTGTTTTGCTAAAATGTTGATTAGAATATGAGCCCACATGCTGATTGCCAGTCAAAAATGAAAAAACGGCAAGTGTTCAAAGTCGAGGGGCCGTTTGAATAGAAATTAAACAGTAACAATAAAAAGGCATGATTTTGGATAAATTTCAGACCCAGGCGTTTGGTACGGCTTACCTGCTCCTTTACTGATTCAAAAAAGCGGTTCAAACCAGGGTAGTCTTGATCTTTAGTTTAATTTGAACTTTACTATGGAAATATTAAAAGTAACCTAAACCTAAGCGATCATTTGTTTAATATAAGAAATTTATAAATGATGAAATATCTGTTTTTCAGCCCACAGCAGAAGAAATACCCAATATAAGCTACGAGACTAGCAGCTCTTCTAACTCAGCCATTCCAACAGCTGACCATTCCATTAGAGACTCTTCTTCCGAAAGTGATTTCGAACGATTTGGCCAGGTTTTTTTGTTAATTTACATTTTAATAAAAACATTCATTATTGCAGGAGGAGATCGCAGAATCTGACTCCAGAAGACTTTCAGAATTTGGCACAAGACTAGCTAATGAAGTTTTAAATCAAGTGGTGACTGGACAACATGAGCCTAACGCGTCTGATTTGTCTACTCCTAACAATGAAGTAATTATTGATATTTTTCCACTTTCAGAAAGCATGCACGCGTTGAACGTGGCTTATTTCTCAATTTCTAAATTTTCCAATATCAAAATTTCGAAAAAAATGCTTGGTCGTATTTTGTCAAAGCTGCAGTGCTTATTGACTCTTAAGATTTTGACTCAAAATCATGAACGTGATCAAGGCTATTTATTGCACACAAACTTGTAGCAGAGCGTAGAATTTTAAATAGAATTTTAGAATTCGCAAAGAATTTTCGCCGCTACTCGTTTATACCCCTCCTAAAAAAGCTACTCGGTTTTACCCCTCCCAATAGTTTTTTAGGGGTACCTAAAACCATACTTTTTAATAATAAAAAAGCCTATATTAGTAATGGCTTGGCCCTTAGGCTAAGCCTAAGGGCCAAAGCCTAAGCCAAAGCATAAGGGCTAAGCCTAATTCCGAAGCCTAAAAATTATTGGGAGGGGTAAAAACGAGTACTTGTTTTTGGGAGGGGTAAAACCGAGTAGCGCCGAATTTTCAATTGCTCCCTAAAAAACTTTCTTTGAAAACTTTCAATTTTGACACTAAAATGATCATAACTTTTGTGTAGACTTGATGTCTAGACAGAACAGAATGGCGCAAACATTTTAACCCCAAGTGCCACCTAATGTCGGAACCAAAGATTTAAAAAAATTGTCTTTAAAAGAAAGTCAAAAAAATTTATGTTAAATTATAAACACTCTGCTAGGAGTTTTTATTTAACAGATACCGCTTATCCGATGCGGCATTTTGAGATATTACACATCTATGTGGCACATTAATTATAGCAATACATTTTGCTCATATTTTTCTGTGTAATTCTGCCCGAAACTCATAGTTCAGCACACTCAGCCTTAAAGGACCATAGTCGTCGCCGACAACGAGAATTTCAAATGTTTGATCTCGCGCGTGACAGTTCTCTTTCTTCTCGCACTGTACTCTTTTGACTTGCTTCAAATGACTCAAAAGAGTACAATGAAAGACGAAAGAGAACTGTCCGCGCGAATTCAAACATTTGAAAATGAGAAAGCCGCGCGTTTTTTGATTCTGAGAAAAAATTTTTTCGAACCACAGGGGGAAATAAGAAATAAAGAAATAAAAAATGAATTTTGAATTTTCAAATCCTTGGCGTTATGATAAGGCGTTTCGAAACTTTGCGCTAATTTAACGAAAAGTTACGAAACCGAAAAGTTATGGTACCCTCAAGCCCCCTGCGCCCCGAAGGGAGCGCAGAGAGCTTGAGAGTTAGAGATGCGCGCACTCACTCACCTTAGACATGACTCCGAGAAGTACTCTTGATCATAAAATGCATGTAGAGTCTCTTTTTGCAACGGCCCAGTTGAAAAACATGGTGAGGCATTCGAAGAATACGAAAATTTAAATTTCTAACGTTTTGCCATAAAAGTGGACCCCCATTTGTTCATTTCTCCTCTCAATACAGCCCTTATTCCCTTCAAAATTCAAAAGACTCCAATTTCAATTTTTCAAATTTGACTAAAAACTATGATACTCCCTGTTGTTTGAATTTTTTTTTTCTCAGAATCAAAAAAACGGGCGGCTTTCTCATGAAATCGGGGTTTAGAAACACGAATATGAAGTTATCTTTTCCACCTGATCACTCCCCGTGGGGAGGGATTCGTCACTGCAACCCGCCACTTTCAAAAAAAAATTAAGGGGCGCCGGCATCTGTCCCGGCGTCGATTTTTTTGAAGCGTACAGGTCCTAGCGACTCTTTCGAGGTAGCGAAAAAAGTTAGAATCATAATAGAATTGAATGTCGAAACCTTTAAAACACCTTTTCACAAATTTTTAATATTAATTTATACTTTTTTCACGATTTCTACATTTTTTACCTATTCTAAATTATTTTTGTGGAAGAAGACAAGTAATCGATTAATGTTGTTTTTGGTGGCTACACCCAACAATCCTGCTTCACTACTACTAGGCTGCTTATTTCTAGTTCTCTTCTATTCAATTTCAAAAGACTTTTTGGCCAAGGAAAACAACTGGCTGTCTGTCTGTTACTCTCTTTCTCTCTAAAATTACTTGTTACTCACTATTTTGCTTCTTTGCAATGCACTCTTTTAAAAAATTCTTCTATTTTTCGATCAGTTTTTAGTTTTATTACAGAACTAAACAAAAAATGATGTATTTAAGAAGATAGTTGGACGATGTTCGTAATTTTTTTTTTGTTTTCAAAGAGATTTTATTTTGCGCATTGTAAAATATTACATTGTTATAGACAAAACATGAATACCGTATTTCCTCTAATAGTGGCCCATCGGCTACTTTTGTTCAACTTCCCGAAAATTGGAAAAATTCGGACTTGATCTCGAGATTTTCGTGTGCCCAACCAATATTTAGCAGTCATTGTAAATCCTATCTATATCATGATTTCCTTACTTATTAGATAAAACTTTATCTTGAAATCCCGTATTTGCTTTATTAATTTTTATTAAATATTTTAATAAATAATTTAAATTTTGAATATTATTATTTTATTTTTGTTATCGGATAGCGAAAAAAAATGATGGCGATAGGCAGTCAGAAAGTACGAAAAAGATATATATTTATTAAATATATATTGAATATATATTTAAATATATTTAAAAAGTGGAAACGGTAGAGCTCGTGGGAGTTAAGAAAATGCACTAAACCGACCTGCAAAAAAATTGCTCTACGCTGAGATACAGATGCTCAAAGTAGAGTGAAGGCTACTATTGGAGAGAGGGCTACTATCAGAGGAAATACGGCACGTCTTTTTAAAAAACGGCTATCAAATTATAATAAACAGTTAACGTTACAATATTTAGTAAAAATGTTATTTTTTAACTTTAGAAATATTTTCAAGGGGATGGCGGTCGGTGTGTAGTTATAATTAATTGTTATAATTAAATATCATTGTAACTCAATCTCTTATTGTAATTGTGAAGTAATATTTCTACAGTTAACATTCAAATTAATTGTGAAGTAATATTTCTACAGTTAACATTCAAATTTAATTGTGAAGTAATATTTCTACAGTTAACATTCAAATTTAATTGTGAAGTAATATTTCTACAGTTAACATTCAAATTTAATTGTGAAGTAATATTTCTACAGTTAACATTCAAATTTAATTGTGACGTAATATTTCTACAGTTAACATTCAAATTTAATTGTGAAGTAATATTTCTACAGTTAACATTCAAATTTAATTGTGAAGTAATATTCTACAGTTAACATTCAAATTTAATTGTGAAGTAATATTTCTACAGTTAACATTCAAATTTAATTGTGACGTAATATTTCTACAGTTAACATTCAAATTTAATTGTGAAGTAATATTTCTACAGTTAACATTCAAATTTAATTGTGAAGTAATATACAGTTAACATTCAAATTTAATTGTGAAGTAATATTTCTACAGTTAACATTCAAATTTAATTGTGAAGTAATATTTCTACAGTTAACATTCAAATTTAATTGTGAAGTAATATTTCTACAGTTAACATTCAAATTTAATTGTGAAGTAATATTTCTACAGTTAACATTCAAATTTAATTGTGAAGTAATATTTCTACAGTTAACATTCAAATTTAATTGTGAAGTAATATTTCTACAATTAACATTCAAAATTCAAATTCAAAACATATCATAATCTGAATTTTATCTGTGAAGCAATATTTTCACAGCCAACAGTTTTCGTTCTTTCAGTTAAACAGCCCGAACTAGTTAAATAATTTTGAAAGGACCAAAACTACTATCTATCCCTTACAAAATTAGGTCGTTGCACAAATCTACTTTGAGTTTTTTTCCTTATTCCTGACTACATATACATATACAAAAAATATTCTTGCGTTTTCAGTATGTGGTGGTATAGAATTTATTTCTCAATCTTCCTCCATTTATTTATACACACTCTATGTCTCTGCCTAGCACCCTCCCTTAATCCAACAATAAAGGGCTGGTGCGCACTGCCACTGAAATGCACTGCGTAGTGCCTCCAGATTTAGTAATTGTGACTTTAAAAGCTATCATATAGCCAACATAATAATATAATTTTTTGTATTTTAAGTATGTTTGACATCGAAAACTTAGCATTATTCTACTTTTTATTTCTCACAATTTTGTGCAGAAGGGGAAACACTTTTTTAACTTTGCAGTACATTTTGCCGAAATACCAGTTGATTTGTAACAAGGTTCTAATGAACAACATTAGTCCCTCTAAAAAATAAGACTTTTGACGCTATTGGAATATACACACCGACCGCCATCCCTTGAAAATATTTCTAAAGTTAAAAAATAACATTTTACTAAATATTGTTACGTTAACTGTTTACGTTTTCTTCGGTTTAGTGCATTCGCTTGACCTTTTGATCGTGATTAAGAAATATTTTTGTTGATTTATTATTCCGATAAAATAAACAACTGTGTTATTGATGATATTTACAAGATATTTCAAAAATCAATATTTCTGACTTTTACTGATTTTCGGTTTCAGCCAACTTCACCACTTCTAACTTTATGGATGAACGAGATCTGTTTCTTCTGCCAGAGGCAGGCAAGGCTGAAGCACATGCTATATCCACTGATGCACACTCTACTTCTCAATCACCAACTCAAAAACAAGGCGATATAGAAAGTCACTCTTTCCATGATTTAGAAAGCAAGTTGGAAGAGGAGGAAGCCGACAATTTTAACCTTCTTGGTTAAGCTCCTCTCCTAACCACCTACTGAATCCCAGCAAGAGGTGAGCAAAGTAATAATACCTGGAGATGATATTAACAACTCTTTAGCCGCAAACTGAGCCATCTGATTACGATGAATTGATCTCTTTTGGAGACAATGAAATACATACAGCTAAAGAAGGTAAGCTCTAATGATCAAAATAAAATCACATACTAGCAACGATAAGCTGTATCTATATAGCTATACTATCTTCACTTTGAGTTTTAAAGATGAATAAGTGTAATGACTATAAGTAAATTGCCCTGTCGATAGGTCAAATAGGTAGATAGGTCAATATTACTTTGCTAGCTCGTCTACACAACATTTACGCAATATCTTCAATTCTTCCGTTAGAGGACATTGCCGTTGCCGACAAAGAGAATGTCAAATGTTTGAATTGGCGGGGACAGTTCTCTTTCGTCTCGCACTGTACTCTTTGACTTGTTCCGAATGACTCAAAAAAGTACAATGAAAGACGAAAGAGAACTGTCCCGCGCGCATTCAAACATTTGAAATTCTCATTGTTGGCAACGGCAATAACCTTTAAGTAGTTCAAACTTCCTTGAGCTTTGTTAGAATATTTGTTCGCGAAAAAAGCAATTGACAGGATAAAAAGAAAATTGGCTAAAAACGAGAATTGATAAGAGGTTTCAAGATTTGGCAAGAGATTGTACAACAACCACAGACTAAGCGATATCAAGGTTTTTAAGAAAAGCAGTAGGCTCGGGAGCTCCTTTCGTTATGAACAACTCATCGCTTTCGACGAAGTATTATTTTACACAGTGAAGGTATAAAATATTACAGCAGTTATTGATAGGCTTCATATCTAAAATATTTTTAAGCGATCCAAACTTTTACAAACTCAACACTTTCGACGTTTTATTCTTGATTTCCTAACCAATCAACAAAAAAAAATATTTGAGTCACCAATGCAACAAAAACCTTGCTAGCACACCGTTTGTTTACAGCCAAAAATAATTTCATTCCTTGTGTTCTGTAAATATATCGTTCTTCTTTTTTTTTGACTTTAGCGTATAAATTTTTCAGCGACACCAGTAAAAGAAGAACAAGAAGAGGAAAAGGAAACTGAACACATGGAGCACGAACATTATTCACCTTCTTCACCAACCATGGATGAGCGAGATCATGAAACATACACGAAGAGGAGACCCACCATCACGATTCAGGTATCCTAACCAATTGCTCTACAATTTCTCAAGAATACCACAAAGTTTTAGTCACTGATCAAGACACTTTGTCTAATTTGCCGAGCGAAAGTGTTCCTGACCACACCACGAACGAGAAAAGACTTCCAGTATTCCTGAAGCTCGAGTGTGACTGGAATGCGCGACTTAAGCGACCAAGAAGAGTCGACCTATGAACGAAAGGGTCCTTTGACCATCCCAGCTTCTGCAATGACTTCTCCTAAACAAGAAACTCAGGTTAGAATAAAATTTTAATAAAATTCCACTATTTTATATTGCAGCCAAAAATGATAACCAGGAGTCTACTGAGATGGCCATGGAAGACGAAGGTCTGACCAAATCTCACAAGTATGTTTTGGTTACGATTTGCTCAAAAGATTTAAAAAGCCATCAACATCAAAAATTTGACTTACGCAAGATTGAAATGAATTTCAATTTTTTGGCTCTGTTTAAGAATTGGGTTACTTTTGGCCTTGGTCTCACCTGTTGTTTTAAAGACTTTTCAGGCTTAGGCTCAACAAAGATAGGCGATCTTATGTCAGGACAGACTCAATCGTATTTAGTCAAATGTTTGAGTTTGTTTTAACATTCAGGCCTACCGTTGCCTAAGCCTGAAGCCTGAAAAATCGCATAAAAAAACAAGGGGACCAAGGCCAAAAAACAAACAATTCTCTAATAGGACCAATTGTTTTTCTTTTTTAACGGTTATTCAAGTTTGTTAGCTAAGTATTCCTAAAAAACTTAAAAAAATTAAGTTGGCCTCGACCTCCAACTCTCCCAAAGAACTAAGTGAGCCAGAAGAAGAAAAGCCTTCAGTAGTCGATCTCGGACCACCGCCGCATCCTCATCATTGTAAATTATTGCTTTTCAATGATTTATAAAATATGTTTTTACTTAAAATTCGTTTTAGTGACGCATCGAAGCTCAGAAAAAGGCTTGCAATCTATTTTGAAGAAAACCGGACCTTGGATTGATTTTACACATGTGGATCCTAAAGGTTGGTATTTTTCGAATTGTTATCGAAAAAGAATTATAAAGAATATTGGCACGCAATTCAACTACGGCATATAAGTTGCGTAGTGTTTCTAAATATACATTTACTAATCTGAAAATTTTTGCTGATACAACTTAGGCCTAGGCCAGAAGTCCACAGAGATTTTTACAATGTTGTTGCGCACTGAAATTCGGTCGGCAATAGTATACAGTCCAACCTTCGATGTGGTGCCCCCTCCTTAAGTTTGTCGAGTCCAATACATTCTTAGCCCAAACTTTGAAGCCTTTACTAGATCTATTACAGTCATTACAGTCTGATTATGTTATTACAGTCTGAAAAATTACAAGGATTCCAGTTTGCGTATCGTTTCTAAAATGACCACATTTTTGTAATAATGCGGTCACGCAGTTCTCATCCTTTCTGAAAACTTGGACCGAATGCTGAAAAAAACGTGAGCTCTCTTTAAACGAGAGCTCAAAAAAAAAAGATCAAAACAGAGAAGATACCTAAGGCCAGAGCGAAGGATGGCAAATATTTGCAAAAGGATGGCAAATATAGGAAAGCAAACGAAGGATGGCAAATATGCCACTGTATGTGAACTGCGGGTCTGAATTGCAATTGTAGTCATTTTTGATCATTTGCAGAAAAATTTTGAAAAAATCGGAATATTTGCAATTTTCAAACTGAAATGATTGAACATATTTCGAAAATAACTGTGAAAATTGAGCTAAGCTGAGGTTCGAACTTAATTAGTTGCACTATATCGGAGATTTAACTGTATGACACTTATTTGTTTTCACTAGCCAGTGAGATGAGCTACCGAGTGGGCGGTAATTGGCTGGACAAGGAATAAGACTTCTTGAAAAAGAAGCTATTAGCGAAAACACGCCATGGACCAAGTGATCTCATTGGCAAAAGTTTCATTGGCAAAACGATTACGCCCCGAATCCTGATCCCTTTTTCGGAAATTTGAAGGCATATCTTTGTCAAGATATCTTTTTGCTGTTTTAATGCTTGAAACGTATTTTTGAGTTTGTTGTGAAACGAGTACTGTCCAATAGCAATGCTTGAAACGTGTAGAAAACACATTTTTACAGCTAAACACATCCGAATTTCTCAAAAAGTATCTTTAAATTTATTTGCCTGACAACCATGCAGCTTGCATGATTTTAAAGCTCAATTTATCATTCGTCATTATTGAATTATTCGGATCACGACAATCATACAATGAATTTCATTTATAAAAGTTATCATTGTTTATCATATCTTCGTTGTTTACTATTTTGATTTTTTTTTGCATCTGACCAACTATATACATTCTCTTGTTGCTCTCATAGCCAATGAAAAATGACGGATGTGAAGCAGCTAGAGCCAATGGCTATCTCCTGGTGCCTGCGCTGCCTAGTGCCATTAAGACATATAATTTTTTCTTTCTCTATTGCTGCCAGCTAGCTTGGCTGCCTTCCACACATTAAGTCATCCACCCACATCCAGTGCTCACTTAATCCTCCTGGCTGTCCATTTTGGTCCAGTGTCGGACAAACAACACATTCATATAAATAGTTTCTAAATAGAAAGAAGAATTTCAGCTTATTTCAAAACAGAAACACATAAAAATGATCTTACAATGGAACCGTTTAAACAATCTTTTTTGAAACCCTTTATATTTCAAAACATATTTTCATGTTTTTCGATTTGTTGAAGACAATAACAGGCGTATAGCCAACTGTGTGTCTAACAACGATTTTTTCGGATGTCTTGGCCACCCAAAATGATTTTTATAAGATTTGATATTAAAACAAACTTGGGGGACCAAGTTATCCAAAAATTGTTGTGGTTTAAACCAGTCGATCTTGCATCTCGGCCAATCTCGACTTTCTAACCGTGAGGGGTTACTATTAGTGATGTGCACGATCGATATATCGTAACGATAATATCGTTCTATCGTTTCTCGATTTCGGTCAAAAATATCGATCGCAAATATCGCTGTACATTTTGAAAATATCGTATATCGCTATCGTCTTTTTAAAAATATCGCCTAGTGATTTTGAGATTTTTTTTCAAAATTCGCGCAAAGTTTCACCAAACTTTCGGCTACGGCACAATTCGGTATCATTTTGCCGACTGTTGTCGCATCTATTGTCGCAAAAAGAATCATTGTATTGCTTCATTTGCGTTATTTTGCTCGCTGTTTTGCGCTCGTTATGTTCTCTCATAGATACGACTTCCATTCTTAGATGAGCCTACTTCGGAAAACTCAAGCTCGACGGAGATGAACCCGGCGATTGCTTTTCAACAGCTCTCATCACTGAATCAGAGTGCAATGCATGCGCAAAGAAGATACCGACGTCAAATAAGGGAGTTACAAATTTGAAAGCGCATCTCCGGAAGCATCCGCAATACAAAGAGCACTGGCAGAGATGGAGAAAGCAGATCAAGCGAAGAAGAGGCCATGCAAAAGGACTACAACAATTTGTGATTAAGGGAACAGGTAATGCCTATGTTTGTTGGTACTTTTAAAGATTGCTTTTAGGCGAAGTCTCGGCTCTCGACAGAAAGATTATCCACTACGTTGCGTGCACAAACCAGCCATTGTCGATGTGGAAGAGGACACGTTCAGAGCTTTTTGTCGTCATCTGACAGGGAGAACCTTAAAGGTAGTTTCCTCACTTATTTGATTCGAGAGATTACATGCTGTATAAGTTCAGGAGAAAGCACTATACAGAATGGGCAATGCCACGGATTTATGCGGCAGTAAAAAGGAAGTTGTTTCTCGTCTCGGCGATTGTTCGGCGCTTTCGTTTACCTCCGATATTTGGTCGGCCAACGGAAGCTTCATTAGGTTGGTATATTTTGTCAGAGCTTGGATAAATTTATCATGCCTTTTAAAGTCTAACTGTGCATGGAATCGACTCTGATTGGAATCGTCACAAATTCGTCCTCTGTGTCGCCCATTTTCCGGGTAGTCACACGTTCGATAGACAGCGAAAAAGTAAAGGAAATGCTTACGGAATGGGGAATAAGTCAAGCAAGGCGCCATGTCTTTCTCAGGGATGAGGAAGCAATATGAAGAAGGTTAGTTTATTGTTGTTTTTCTAACTGCTTCTGAAGATCTTCTGTATTCAGGCCTCGAGGAGGGCAATTACCTGCATGCTGACTGCGGAGCGCATAAACTGAATCTGGTGTGGTCAATTCTATCTTTAAGGACGCCAGTGTGAAGGCCATGCTGGAAGCATGTCGAAAACTCGTGGGGCACTTCAACCATTCCACTCTAGCCAAAGACAGATTGAAGAGACGAGCAAAAGAGCGCCAGACTCCCAGAACACAGACTACTTCAAGTATAGTATAGATCTCTGTGTCTTTTTTTGGGTTACGGTGGTTTTTGTAGGACGAGCCGACGAATGGAATTCAACCTTCTATATGGGCCAACGCTTGCTAGAGCAAAGAACTGCAATCGATCTATATCTGACGAGGCATGGCAAACGAAACTGGAGTTGAGCGAAGAAAAGTGGAGGCTGTTGAACAAAGTTGTGACTGTTCTGGAACCGTTGGAGTCCGCGTCGAAGCAGATGTGCGTGCTGATGAACCGATATCCGTTCAATCCCGATCGCGAGGGCTCTCAAAGAGGACATGATTGCAATTGTGGATCCGGCCTTGTTGAGATGCGTGCATCAGTAGAGAGGTGGCTTTCAAACAAGTTCACGTTGAGATGGAGAAGTAAGGACATATGTTTTTGTCTTTGGAGGAGTAACTGATAAATTCAGGATTTATGGATGGCGATTTCTTGGATCAGTTCAAAGACGCGTATGCCACAAATAAAGTCTCTTCAATAATGTTGTCAGCACGTGGATCCGGAGGAGTGCGAGAGAGTACCTGATGTTCTGAAGGTAATTTAATTCGTTTGAGATGGAAATTGTTTAATTGTGTGGATGTTAGATTCGAATACACTCCTCCGAAGCGTAGACATGGGGACTCGTTCTTTGCTCGACATAACCACTTCTTTTGGGATGATGAGGAGGGGGAAGAAAACAATTCAGCTGACGGAATGTTTGAACTAAAAGCCTACGCCAAGCAAAAGAGAATCAGCCCGGAAGAGAAATCCTTTGAAATGGTGGAAGGTAATTTGGATAGAATAAATTTGCTCGGCAACATACATATTTATCTTCTAGGAGAAGCCAAATTATATATCCGTATATCTGGTGCCCGATACCTTTCAACTCCGGCTACAATCAGCCTAGTGAGCAATCTGTTTCGGTTGCGCGGAGGACATCTCACGACTAGACGATCAAGTTTGGATCCAGAAAATGCGGAGATGCTATTGTTCCTCAACAAGAATCTGGGATGTTGAATTACAGTATTAGATGTTAATTGTTGTTTATTGTTGTTGAAGTGTAGATATTAGATAGCAAATACTGGTTTGATATTAGGTAAATTTGAGGCGGCGCAGCAGCCGCGGAAGATTTTAAGCATTGTCCGCTCTGGAGAAAAAATATCGCATATCGTAACGTATATATCGTGCAAATTCATATCGTACGTTATAATCGATCGTTCGAAATTTAGCTCAAAATATCGTTCGTTATATCGTTAGATGAAAATGCACAGTCTAGTTACTATAACGTCTTTTTTTTTTATTTTCAGCGCTTCGAAAATTCAGTAAAATTTTAAAATATGGTGGGTTCGCAGGGTACAATTTAACTGTTCCGTTGTTAGCTGGCTATCAAATAAGACTAAACTAAAAAAACGCGCCAAAAAGCAACGCTTCACCTATTGCGCCATAAAATTTGGGAAAAAGTCATCTACCACCTATTTTTGCTGTTTTGAAAGGCCGTGTTGTTGCTATGCTGTGAATATTATTCTCTCTATCCTACTTCAGGATGAGCTAATTGATGACAAAATAGCGGCAAAAAAGACAGCCTTACAATACAAACAGCCAGACAACAACACACAGTACTATTGTGCTAGAAGACTGTATGAGGGGCTGAGGAGTGTCTTTCAAATCACATGATCTCTTACCTAGTTTTGCCTTTTCATTCCTGCTTTCTCTAACTCTAAAGTTATAAAGTTAGTTGTGCATTTTCACGTGTGTCAGGATAACTACTAGGATTCTAAATAATTTCCAAATAAGAGTACTTTAGGCAGTAGGCTAGGTTGAAATTGCATCAATAATAGATTTGACATTGGACAGAGTGGTTGACAAAGTATGTGAAAAAGTGGTGGGAAAGATTGTTTTACTAGCAGATTTAGTCGTGTTTTTAAGTCACTTTAAAACAACAAACCACCCATAGTGCACATATCTGAAATTATAAGCATAAAGTTCCGAGTCCATCTGAAGCTGTTCGAGTGTTAAAAGAAAGTACCTTATCTGAAACCTTTTTTGCCATAATTCACTTTTCGCCATAAGTCACGAATTATGACTCGAACCCAATACACACCAGCTACACAATCTCAAGAAAACCCAATCAGCTTACCTTGATCAGCAAGCTGTCTTTTTCTCGATTTTTTTAAACAAACCCGATAATTTTATTTGAAAAAAGTTAAAAAAGTAAAAACAGCTTAGAAAAAAATGAAGAACAAATGAGCTTGAAGGATCAAAGCCAACTGACAGTAGTTGTATATTGTGATCCAGTGTAGGGTGCATACTGCGATTTAGCGACGGTAGTGTCACATACCTCACCTACCACAAAAACCGCTAGTGAGGTATACGCCCAATCCACAACGACCCCACCCCCTTCCCTAATTTTTATTAAGGCTTAGGTCTGGTCCTTACTATAAATTTTTTTCTCAAAAATGGTTGGTTCAAAAAATATTGAGGCAGAGAAGAGTATACAACACTAGCTAAGGGGTGAGGGAGGTGGCGCTGGAACTTTGGTAGCCTTATAGTTATGGTATACGGCAGTAGCGTCGATTTAGCCCTAATTAACAAAGTCTTTTGCTTTTATAGTAGTTTTTACATTCTTTTATTTTATTGCCCAATGTGCACTTTGAGTCCTTCTTTGTTATCCTTCCCTCTCCAATCTAGCAACAACAACAAGCAACAGAGTGCTGTGGAATGGCCATGCTTTTCTTTGCACCACTTCTCTCCCATGTATCGATTGGTGCTATAATTATTGCATATTCCTGGCACAACAGCAATCTACAGCTCCTTGCCAGTAATATTTAAAGCTCTGTGTGCCAGTCAGACACAAAGATATCCTTTTAGCAACATCATGTTTTGTCATAAGGCTGACTGCTGACAGTAGCAAAAATAATAAGCTTTCTTTTCTGGTTGTTTTCTGTGCCAGTTTATGTGCCAACATGGCCAGTCATCACTCAATGCTGCAGTCTCTTTCCTCTCTAAACTTCCTCCTGTATGTCGGCTCTGTTGGCTCTATCTTTAGGCCTCTAGCAACTAGGCTGTATTTTGGAGACTAGAAGAGACCACACATTTCCCGCCATTTTCTTTGCTAGCCCTATGTTCGTTCGTTAACTTTGTGTTAGTGGTGCCAAAAATGTGTTTGTCGAAATTTTGTTTATGTAATGTCCCTGCTGGATTTTGCTTTCTTTTTTTTTGCTGTTTTAGATTTAATAACGTTTGTTCTTAAACGAAATTTTTTCTTTATATAATAAAATGAGACTTTTTGGATTTCTTATTTGCACTATTGCTGCTATATGCTCTGTTTGACAGATTGTTTTTTATGTAAAAGTATTGCTTCACAGTTAACTTGAAATGTTAACTGTCGTGGTATTGCTTCGAATTAATTTAAACTGTAGAAAAATCTCCTTTGAAATTGTTTGCCAAGAAACACGAAGAGAGCTAAAAAATGGTAGAGCAAATTGATGTGGATTCTTTGTCCTGGAATTCTAAATAAGTTAACAGGAACTAAATAAGTATTATGCAGAAAAACATGCTTTAGCTGGCGAAGAACATTTAAAAAAGTCAAAATTTTGACCAAAATTTTGACTTTTGACTTTTTCCCCAAGGAAACCACCATAAAAAGGGTATCCTCGTTTTCGTTCTACCACTGTTTCTGCTTTGAGTTGGTTCATTTTTTTACTCGATTTTGTTGTCTCAATAGTTTTTATAATTATTATTTTTATAGTTAATGTTGCCATAAAAACGGTTGGTTAACTTTAATCAAAACTGAACCATGTTTTTTTGAGATACTATAGGGTTTGGAAATGTAGCAGACGGTTTTTTTCTAAATAATCCTGTAAAAAATCAAATATCTCATTATGAAATATCAACTCTTTGCAAAAATGATAGTTCAAACTTCATAACATACCTTCAATTTGCAAGAAATATATTTTTTAACTAAAGCTTTTTAAAAACTCACGAAAAAATAAGTGATCTGTTTTTGAAACATACCTTGAATTTGTCTGAAACTGACCCTTGC
This sequence comes from Ditylenchus dipsaci, assembly GCA_004194705.1. Lineage (NCBI taxonomy): Eukaryota > Metazoa > Nematoda > Chromadorea > Rhabditida > Anguinidae > Ditylenchus > Ditylenchus dipsaci. The sequence goes on from SADC01000201.1 coordinate 46,063, forward strand.
ACGATTCGAACGTTAGAACAACATTTATCAGATGGAAAATCTCTCCAACACAATTCTTTATTATTATTGACATCATCATTATTGTATTTTTAAAATAGTTTTCATGCTATAGACACAGGTTTGCTATCGTTTGTTGTAAACAAGTAGACTTATCTATCTTTCTTCCTTGTTCATTCAAAAAGCATTCATATTAGACTTTGAACACTTCTAAAGTGATGAGATATCACTCTTTGTTTTAATTTTGTTTTTACAATCTATATGTTTTCTTAATTTATATCAAATTATGCATTTGCTTAATACCTATATTTTAGTGAAATTGGTCAAAACTTGAATCTCATCTGACACTGGTAAAATGAGTAAAACAGGGGCAATTGGGCGCTTTTTCGGATCCCTGTTGTCATTTATTACCAGAACACTCATAAGTATTTATGCAATATCTTGCTTTAATAGTCTCTATTGGAGTTACTGTCTATACTGTTGGCGACTTTACTCGACGCATTGTTCATGACAAAAAAGCAGGTAATGTTAATTCAGGACTTTTTGAAAATTCAGGTATTGAAAATTTTGGCTTTGATACCAAAAACCATAAAGTTGTGTATGTTATTGTTTTGTAATTTTTCTTTCACTGTAAACATTTTTTGATACTGATCCCAATGATCAACAGGAGTGTTTTTTACCATTATCTTATCAGACGCAGCAAAATAGAACGCTGTCCTAAAATTCTTCATAAGTAAGTAAGTTTTTGCATGTATTTGGACGTAAAGCATTGCTCTACTTGTTAAGCGTTTTTCTAACGGGTGATCCAAAAGTTCCCGTGAAAATTTTATCGCTATTTATTTGTATTCAAAACCAAAATTTCTGTGTAATGTTATAAAATGTTGCTCATTTTCTTCTCCTTTCAAATGGCATATTGCTTTAAGCTTGACTATTTTGGATAAGCCACCATTTGGCACCAAACACTTGTAAGGTCATTTTGAGAAGTTGACCAGCGTTTTTCATCACTTTAACTGGTCAAATGTTGACGGCAACATCTTATTACCATGTTGTAGCGCAACTCAAGAGCTAAAAAAACCATGTTACAGAATGATTTTTAAAAATCTGAGTGTTGAGAAATGGCCTTTTGGAAAAAATCAATTTCTTGAAAAATGACCAAAATGAAAGTTTTCGCCAATTTTCGGATTTGGTCATTTTTTCAAGAAATTGATTTTTTCCAAAAAGCCCTATCTCAACACTCAGATTTTAAAAAAATCATTCTGTAACATGGTTTTCATAGCTCTTGAGCTGCGCTACAACATGGTAATAAGATGTTGCCGTCACGCTTAAAATTTAATAAAACATTTGACCAGTTAAAGTGATGAAAACGCTGGTCAACTTCTCAAAATGACCTTACAAGTGTTTGGAGCCAAATGGTGGCTTATCCAAAATAGTCAAGCTGAAAGCAATATGCATTTGAAAGAGGAGAAAATAAGCAACATTTTAATACATTACACAGAAATTTATGGTTTTGAAAAATAAACAAATAAGCGATAAAATTTTCACGGGAACTTTTGGATCACCCGTTGTATTAATGAATAGTTTCTATAACAATCGGTACTTCAAATAGCAGTTCAGTTCATTGATAAATTAATTTCAGGACTCATATCTCATACTAAAATGTTTTTGGCAAAGCTGTTTTATCTGCGTTTTCTTAGTTCTCACGTATTTTACCGATTCCGCTTTTTGAAATTCTTGTAAGCACTGAATAAATCTGAGATCGACCTTAACTTTTCAGATTTTTGGTGGTTAAAAAAAAATTAAATTATGGGTATGATATGATTCTTCAAAACAGAAATTCGCTGTATTAGATTTCGTTCACACGTCTCAGATGTAGTGAAAACCGCCAATTTAACAGTTTACACAAGAAACCTAAAAAAACTCACAGAACTCATTTAGTAAACTCAGAGAATCAGAAACAACATTTGATCATACGTAAAATGGAAAAAAACAAAAAGTTTGGGCCGGATTTGAAATGCCCGAATTTCCATTTTCGTTGAAATTGCTAGTGGCAAAGGAACTTAAAACACATTTGAAAACTATGTCGTAGCGCAGATCAAGAGCTGCAATTTAAATTTCACAAAAAAGTTTTAAAATATGAATATTGAGAAATGACCTTTGAAAAAACCAATAAATGCATAGTCCAGTTTTTTTAATTTTTTCGAATTTTAGTCATTTTAACTCAGTCGAAAGAAGAAGGCAAGAGCTACAAAATTATGTGTTTTCATTTTTTCGCTGAGAAATAAATTTCGCTATTGACAATCAGCGTAAAGATACAGTTACTACACAAGAAAAAAAAAAAATTCAGGGATTTTAAATCCCACCTGAACTTTTTGTTTGTCAATATCTATTAAATGTTATATACCATTCGCAAAAAAATTGTCAGAGCTACAAAGCAAAAAAAATGATAGAAAAGTGGACTAACGGTACGCTTACGGATCCGAGATTTTTTTCTGGGGCAAGCTGTACAGGCAACATTTTAAGTTAAATTGAAGTTCAAGCGATATCTGTAGTTGTGATTGAAATTTTTGAACAATCAAAAATACAAAACAATTAAATACTTTACTTGTTTTATAAAGCTTTTTAGTTTCTAGCACACAACATATCTCAATGACCTTCTCCCACTTTCATAGTGATCAAAAAACTTTAAAAGAAATAACAACACCAGCGTCAAAACAGTGCACTTTAATCTTCTAAATACTGTCAAAGTCAAATGTGGGGGTGCGAGAGAGACTTGTCTGTCTATGTCTATCGTCTGTGTCTGACTATTGCTCAATGCCAATCAATCCATTCATTCTTCCTCTGAACAAACTGTTCTTAGCACAGGCAGCACTAGAGCAATGCAATGTGTAGCTAGAGAAATGCGTAGCTCCCCCTCTCGCACGCATCGCGACCAAATCACTACTTCTCTTTGCAGTCGTTTTAATGTATCCATCCAAATATTATTATTCTTCCTCCTCAGGATTATTATTGCAATTTTCTTCACATTTATTATGAGTCTCGTTAGTGTGGAGATTCTGCTTGTGTTCCTTTCATACGGGTCTACTAATTTATTTGTCTAAAATGGGTCAAAAATATCGCAAAAATAGCAAAACCACGTATGAGCCAGCCACCGATTTGCCAGGAAAATGTGAGTTTGGTCTAAATTCCGTTCTTTGGAAAATTTCTTCAATCTTAGTTGCCTAAAATTTAATTTCTTTCAATATTATGATACTTACAATTTACTTTAGTGTTGGAGATCATCTACTGGCGTGACCCAAAACGCAGTGGAGGTTAGTTAGAGTTCAGTAATGAAACTAATTATTCTTAAAAAAATTCAGGCGCTCTTGCGGTACTTTGGTGGCCTCTACCTGTTCGCCAAATGTTCTTTGCTTTCTCTGGTATGTCCTTCAATAAATTTTTCTATTACAGTAAAGTTCTTAAAACCCGCCACTACCCCAAATCCCGGCATCATCAATATGTCAGACCTTGGTTCTAATATTATAAAAAAACCCGCTTGATAAGTCGGAATTGTTGATTTCACGTTGTTTCTTTGTGAAAGCTGCTCAGGCACTGAATATATATATTTGAAAAAAAAACGTTTTCATATACATTTTGTAGCCCTAAACCTCTTTTTAAAAAATTAGGTTTTTGATTAAAAAAATAATAATTAAAAAGTTGAAAAAAATAGACACTGAAAAGAAACCTTGCAGAGCATTTTTTACTAAAAGTGCAAGCAAGTAAAAAATTGAGAAAACTTGTGTGTGCATTAAACTATCGTTGGTATTTTTCGTAGCATTTTGATAATGTAAGATACGGCTTGTAACAGCGGTATCTTGAGCGAATTAAATAAAAAAGAAATCTGAGCAAAGTTCTAAAAGCTCATCAGAGATTTTCAGATAGCTTCAACAAATTGTTGTATTGATTTTATTAATGCGTTTTATATCCATTAGAAAACAGTCACTTTTCAAAAATAATGCCCTGCAAAAGTTTTTTGATTGTCCATTTCTTTTGCAAAATTTTAAAATAATTACTTTTTCAAATTTAAAAACTTTATTACGAATTAAAGAAAAAGAATTTCAGAGCTCCAAATAAATACATTAGCAATAAATTTTAAAATATATTCAACCGACCATCTGCTTTAAGAAGACAGGACTTTTGTAACACCCGGTGCTAAAAAATTACTGGCTACACAATTTCCATTTTTATGAAAATTTCAAAAACTCAAAAATTCAAAATATTCAATAAAATTCTCCTTCACCAGCGTGAGTTCGTTCATTGTTACAACGACCACTAGTGAATTTTTTGTGGACCACAGTGATGTGTTGAATTCGGCCCTATTCTAGAAGGGCGCATGTTTTCGGTCTTCTCTTGAGAATTTTTTCTAAAACGGCAATCAAAGCAAAGTAGGCAAATATCGTAAAAATGCCCAAGCACTCCCCCTTCTCCAAAGAGTATTTTCTCAAGGCGTACTATTTCGGGTTCCCTTGATTTCTTAAAGTTTTTTTGCAATGTGTAGTGCGCTTACGTAGGATTAGATTTAGGCTCAGGCTTATCCCTTAGGCTTAGGCAAAAATGAAAAAGTTAGCTCAGAGAAAAATACTGTTTGCGGGGAGGGACGGTGGTTGGTTAGTGCACTTTTGGTGCTGTCGGCAAAGATAGTTTCAAGTAGATTCAATTTTTTCCAATTCTTCAAAAATGTCAAAAAATAAGGTGAAATGCAAAAACATGCGGCTTCTAGGACAGGGCGATAAATTCTTCTAAAAACTCATAAATTCACTAAAATATATGAATTAAAAACTATAGGTTGCCTACGCCTCTTTGACAGCTCTTGCCGGAACCATTGGTTTCCGTGTCTTCAAACTGGTTGAGGGTCAGATAAAGAAAACAGATGGCTCAAACCCTTCAAACCATATTTGAAAGAGGTAATTTTCTGAATACTTTTAGTACAGGTAATTCTATCGGATATTTTTCAGATAAGTGGCCTCAAAGCGAGTGCATTCACAGGTGGATGTTCTGGTCGAACATGGGCAAGCACTAGTTAAACATTTGCGCCATCTATTTTTGGTTGAGAATTGGTAGACTCAGTGAAGGTGAGTGCATTAAAAAAGTCATTTTGCATCTCAATTTTCACTTTTCAGTTTGGAATGCTTCTGTACACTCTCACTTATGGTAAATCTGTTTTAAAAATTAAAAAACTTTGAAAAAAATAACCAATAAAATTTTTAGTGGGCTCATGGTTCTGGCATTTCGCTAGTCTGATCTGTAAGTTCTAACTTTTTTAATATGTGATTTATGCGCCCTCAGAGATGGAGCCAAAACTGCTAAATCTGCAAAAAAAACCTGAAAACACAGTTTCAAAATTCATTACGGCAATATCAAAATCTGCCGTTTTAGAGTGTTAATTGTGATGTTTCTTTAAATAAAAAAGTCGATTCTTCTTTAGAATTTTTTTTTGATTCTGCTCAGTTTGGGAATCAGGAAAACAAATTAAAAAGCTTAGTTACTAAGCTACAACATAGGATAGGGAGTTTGTCATTCAAATCTCTTCACTTCATATCTGGAAACTAAACTTTTTTTTAGTTTTTTAAATAATGACTAATTGAAAACACAGCGTCAGTCTAATAACCTGGTAGCTCAGTGGTAAAGTGCTGATGTTTCCAAACGTGGCGGGTCGTTCCAACATGGTGCATAACTTTTTAAATGACATTTGTATTTTAAAATAACTCGTTTAAATATGCCTGGTACCCGCTTTTGAAAATTGAAATTGCGTCTTTAAACGATATTCCTTTTGAATTTTTTTTATTCATATTTCTAAGAAATTTTAAATACTAGGTAGCAT